>JAZAYU010000851.1:0-136313 GCA_038501625.1 Corbicula japonica
GTTTTGCTGTGAACGATTGTTAAAAACAATCAAACTAAAACGATATTAGCTTCTTTAGATACTCGAAGGAGAATACAGAAAATTTCGGTTGAAATATGAAAAAAGATAAGGGCTGTACGCAAAGACCTATAGTCCTGGTAAACCAGATTTAGGATAGCAACACATTTATAAATCGCACATTTGCTAAGCGTATATTAATTAATATTCTAGTCCATATAGTCATAGGCGGATACAAAAGGGGGAGTGATGGGATTACCCTATATTTAATAGGCATATCTTCGTTTGTTTAAATGTATTCTAAATATTCTATGCAGTTCGCCGTATAATACGCCAAGATGGACATGATGTTTTTACTTAACAAAATGAAAATAGCATATTATTTTTATTACTCAACTCCAGAACAAGCGTTTTAGCGAACGCATTAATTAACTAAGAACCATACCCGCAAGGATATATCGACGGAACGGTTTTAGTTAATTTTCGCATGATCAGCATGCATAAACGCTAAATGAAACTGTAAGTTAAATATAATTTGATCGTACATCTATAATTTATTGCATGTCAAATTAAAAATGTTTGCCCTATTATCCGCCGAAATGGCTATATGGAATAAATGGTTTCCGTAGCTGTAATTTACATATATTGAATCGTCATCGGACTAATTGTGTTTTAGAAAAATTGGAACCCGACCACGATAAGTATACACACTTGGCATTATACTTGACATGCACAACTCGTGCAAAAGTAGTGCGAATCAGCATTATGTCCCCAAGTAATACTATTTACCTATAAATCTTACGTGCTTGTACCAAGACGCTATTAAAAAGTTCCGAACGCCGATCGAAAAAGACAGCAGCATCGGAGTTGTTATTAGTGTTTGCAAATATTATAAGGAAATGCAAACATTCATCTACTAGCAAAGTTAAGGACACATGATAACGTTATTAACTATGTTATACTATACACGGCAGATAATAGCTAACTGCGATCCAATGACGTCATCGGTAAAAACAAATTGTTCCACTTAGATTTTGCGTACCGTGAATTAATTCAACCAAATCTCTTGTAAATTGTATCATTTGATAATAAAACGATTTTCTTTATATTCAGAATAACATATTTAGTAAATTTAGTACAAAATTTACAAAAGTTAGTATTAATTTGTCAATTTATCTTTAAGTGCTCCTTTTATGCTGATTTGTCATTGTTTCCTGATGTTATCTTTGCAGTTTAAAATGATATGCTGGTGGAAATGAACTATTCAGAAATTGACACACTGTCTTTGTTTTATCATTGGAGCCCTGTCTTTAGAAATGTTTGTGTTTTGTGGGATTTTACATATTAAGCATGACTAATCACATGTCGCAGTTGACAATTTGAAGAATATCAGAAACGGGCTATAACATTTGCTTCATTGTTGGCTTTTGGTTTGCATAAAACATTATATCTACAGCTTTCAACATCACTGTAGATCCACCTTTCTCCATTTCGATGAAAGATATTCCCATAGAATCAGTCATAGATTTAAGTAAAACTTTAACTTGTTGTGTCCCTCAACTTAAGTCGGGTGCATATTTTTATCGCCTTCTGTGTTATTTCCTAATAAATCGGAGGTGTCTGATCAGAATCTTCATTTTTATTTTTTTACTCAGAAACAAACGGTTTAGATACAAACGAACAATATTGCATAACAGCTAATAGGAAACCTGTAAAGGGCTGTCTTACATTTTTTCAAGTCAGAGAAAATTTAATTTACCAATAAGCAGAAAACTTCCAATGTTTCTGTCTATGATACACTCTACTATTAACTTTATCTAAATTTGAAAATTTTTTGAAGATGGCAGAAATTTGCAGAAAACTTGAAATAGAACACCGGTAAGCGTTTTCCTGATCTTGATTATAGTGATTTTTTTTTCAAATTAAAAGCGTTTTCCTGATCTTGATCATAGTAAATTTTTTCAAACTGAGTCAATGGTAAAACTTAAAAATTCATATTAAGCCACTCATATTTTATCAGTCAGTTATATATGGTAACAAGAAAAGCATTGATGCAAAGCATCAAAGGGCGTCCAAAGGAATGTTTGACAACAAGAACTGCAGAAAGAAGACATCTAGAGCGGGTTATTAGCTCTGTGGTTAGCGGGCCTGCCTCTGAGTCCAGAGATCGCTGGTTCAATCCCCTGCTTCTTCAACTGAAATCACTTACAGTCTTTCAGAAGGAACTTTAAACTGAGGACCAGTGTAATTGTGCTTTACACAGGGCACTTAAGAGAACCAGGGACGATTCTGGAATTGGACAGTTCTCTGTATCTTGCACTATCCTCCTTAAATGACTAATACTCTTCTGGAAGCGTAACTCATATAGCTTGTCGGTAGGAACAATAAATAAATATAAATACACAGCAGACAGCTGAAGATCAGATATATTGTTATAAACTTGTCAATGCTTGATTGGAAATCACCAAGATTGTTGGTAAATGAATGGCCAAGAGAAAGACATAATACCACACATGCTGTACTTTTCTGAACTTTGGTTGGTTTGCTAGAGATTGGAATATCAAATTTATTTTCTTTTGAACATACAAAACAGTAGTCGAAATGTACAAAGTTTTATTTTATTATAAATGTAAAAAAATACAAACAGTTCAAAAATAATAACAAAAGGACAAATATGGTAATATCACATGAATTTTTTAAATATAAAAGATAAAAATATTGTTTCTATTAAGACTGAAAGTAGAACACACACTGAAATGAAACATAGAGAACGAATGTCAAGTGGTGAACTTCAGGACTATTTGATAATACATGCCAAGAAATAATGGTACATTAAAATATCATGAATAAATTTGCGAGGCATATTGATATACATGTAGTTTATCATTATTTATGAATTATAGGAAGACCTGATTTGTTCAGAAAATGTTCACCAAATTCTTAACGAAAATATTACAGTGGTTTAAATATCCAATGAATATAGAAATAAATTACACTACAGAGTAAACAACACCTTGAATTAGAAAAAAACAACAACAAGAATTCAAAAATCTGAAATCTTGACGTTGCCCATATATAGCTCTACAAATGTTTTTAACATACATGTGTATACCGGAGCTAACAACCAACTGAACACTGAAATGATATTAACATAATCTGTTTGAAACTGTATAAAGACAACATTAAAATAAACTAGAAATTGGAACTATAATTTAATGTCGTAGCATCTGGATACCTGACTAGAAAATATGTAAAGGTGTACAAAAATAGGAAATGAATGTAAGAGAGACAAATACTATCAAAAACTTTGAATAGTGAAACTGACCTGATGATTGTGGTTAAAATAATTATGAAAATGTTAACAATGTAATTCACCCAAAGTTAATTTGATACGCTATACGATACATAAGAATTGTAAATTTACCCCACCCACTCCAAAAAAAAACAACAATGAAGTTCACCCAAAGTTAATTTTAAACGCTATGTGATACATAAGAATTGTAAATTTACCCCACCCCACTCCAAAAACACTTGTTTCAGAAAATAATGATAGTTGTTAAAGTTAAAATAAAACAGGTTAAATATATTCTTATTCAAGTTCAATTTATTTTAACAATTAAGTAAAAATTTAGATTGAGACCAGTAAATTACCAACTATAAATGAATAATGGAAGACAAACTCCAATCTTTTACTACGCGTAAAAAATAAATTGGTGTCTCAAAATAATAATACTGTATGTTTGAATAAAGCATATACGCTTTTGTCCGTGACCGGTATTCTACCTTTTAATGAAATTCGGATTTTTCGACATGGTAAATAAAACCCGATAAATAACTGTAAAACACGATACGGTCTTTCTTCGGTAAAAAAAGGCGGAAAATGCATATCAAGAATAGTGCGTTAAAATCCCGAATTTCAACGCTCTTTTACGTAAAATTCCGTAAATTAATTAATCTAATTAACAGTAATTAATTTTTATGCCATTGCAAAAATGTCAGTTTTAAGTATTACAAGGTAGATATAGGATTTTTTAAAAAATAATGAATAACTGTTTTGGAGCCACTTTTTTATTTTGACAATGAAAGATAAAGAAACAGCAACATCTGTAATTAGATTTTTTTTCTTAAAATTAAAATTTTTAAAATTACTAATTTTCTTATCAGATTATCTAAGTCAAATGTATTCAATTTCTTACTAAATTATATTTGAGAGAAAATATGCGATGCGTTCAAATGACTAATAGTTTTAAAATACTGATCTATGATTCCGTGTTCTTTTAAAAAGCCACTAAGTAAGGACTTTTTTAAAAATGAAAAATAAATCGACGGGTTTCCGACGAAAAAACAGGGTCGGATTTTGAAAAGCGATTTTTTATACGTTTAAATACGTTTCAAGCGTCTTCCCGTAAAACAGGGTCAGGTTTTGGGAAGTCAAAATTTTGTCACGGTTAAATACGTTATGGTCGCGGAAAGGATATGGAGAACATTTGTCAACACTTGCGGTGGATCGATTTTTATAAAAAGTTAAATACTTATTTTTTTACCTTTTCGCTTTGTGTACGACTATGTTTCCTAAATGTGGATATAAATGACATGAATATTTAATTTTAATCTTTTTTTTTTATTTCACCGTTTTAGTCTTATCACTACAGGACAACCTTTGGTTTATTTAACACTTACCAACAAATGTAGGCAATCCTTTTTTTTAATTTGCACCCGTATCGATGATTTGCTTTCGAACTTTGTTAACAGAAGCTGATTGTTATATCTTTTTGTATTAAATTTCCTGTATCAAAGCCTTAAACTCTCTCCTCGAGCGTTTTAATGGCTTTCCATATTTAGAAAATCACCATTTTCCAACTTCTATCAATAAAATGATTTTATGAGCTAATGAGTTTAGCGTAAATATTTTTCTAGTTCTGTATTTATGTTTTACTGGATTTAATAGATGTTATGATTAAAGAGAAAAAAAGTACTCGTTTGCCATTTTTCGTATTAAGATGGTCTAATGTCCTGTAAGATCGTGCGGACTGTTTAGTCAATGTTCGCTTTTCTAAAGAGGGTTCATTAAAGGCAATCATTTTAAAACAGCTCAAGTTTTCACACAGTGGTATCGGAACCACAAATTAAGATCGTGTCTTTGAGTTCGAAATTATAAGTATGTAAGTTTAAACGCTTTTGCGGAAGAACAATTCTTATTATGCAATGTTTCGTGTGAATTTAAACCGAATTAAAAAAAATAATGTTCGTTGGAAATAGATCTATATCCACTTCATGAGATAAACATCAGAATATAAAAAACGGAAAACGTCCAAATGTATTCTAAGCACTGCATGTTAAGTAATAGAGCCAGCCGTGATAGTCTTGATAGCTTTGCTTGCCATTTTGGTTGCGCAGATGTGGCGGAAGCTTTGGGAGGGAAGGAGGGGTTGGGTTTGTAAACTCTCTCTTCATAAATATGCGCAGTCAATTTTAATATCAGGCAAATAAGCAAGGGAGGAAGAACACATAGTTTAGTTTATGACTATTTTTGTCAAGTTGTAAATCATTAATGTATAATGATATAATCCATTGAAAACCATTACAACGTGTTGAAATTAGTTTCATCATCTTTGTCAATTTCGTATGTCGCTAATTCATGATCTTTGTGAGTATTACCAGTTCTGTTACATTCTTGAAGCTTTTCAAAACTTCTTGACCGAATCATACGGCTTACAACTCCGTGTAAAACAGTGGGCAATAGTGCTATTAAAACACTAATACAGACACAAGTATATAGAACAGCTATCGCCACTTTAACCAATTTACTTATCCCATCCGTCTGTTCCAAAGAAGTGTCAGTGCTTGAATTTCCTTGCCCTCCGACTACTCGATGTGTTCCATATAGGGTGACTGAGATAGAATCTAGATGAATTTCATCAATAGTCCCCGTTGTCTGTATTCTTATAATCCATCGCCCAGCCGAAACCTCTGCCCAGAAATGGGTCGACACAAAATCGGCACTAATCAAACCATACATATTATTCTACAAAATAAACAAATACAAATAAGTTTTAATTTAAATGTCCTATCCAATCAAACATTAAGGAGTATACAGTTGACGAATAACTAAATTAAAATTTTTTAAAACCGAAACAATAAGTAACTGTCTTTAAATAACTTAAGTAAAGTGTGTTAATGATGCGACAAATTATGAATTACCAAATGTTGAAAAATGCAGTAACTTGATTGTGTTTGACGTCGCCCGCATCAACATTGTATTTGGAAATAAATTTTTAAAACCAAATTATCAGGAAAATATTTCGTGAAGTTACGAAACAATTTTATGAGCAAAAAGTTTGCTATTTAAGCTGAGTTGAAACCAAAACTATAAAGCGATTATGTAAAGTAGCTAAGATACATGAAATACATGGACAACTTAAGACAGTTGTTCATTACAATATATTGTCAACAGTTTTTGACACATTGTCTTCTTTAACCCCAACTTCATCGTACTAACACGGTATATTCGCGGAGTCTGCTTTTTTCTATGTTGTTTTAGCTTAAGAAATGGTAAGGCTTTGAATTGTTGCTCTCTTTTTCTTACTTTTCATTCGCTGTGTTGATAGAAAAGACGTTTTTTTATAGTACCACATACACCTTACATACAGAATTACATAGTGATTAAACACAAAACACAAATGTGACATTGACCTAGAAGATAGGGATTGTTTTTGATTGGCAGAACTCGCGGGGCAAAATATTTTAAAATTTTTAAGTTTATAAGGTTTCATCCGGGAAACTAGCTCGACTTGTAGGATGGGACACGGAGTCTTGCATGCTACACTTATGGAATGTTTTTTTTTTTAATCGGCAAATAAATAAAACCGTGAAACCTGGACATGAGTTTTGTAGGATGCTCTGAAGGACGAACGGTCGGAGAGACGGACTGTGCGATTTTAATGTGCCTCTTTTTGGGGCATTCAATTGTACCCAGTTACAGTAACGTGCCACTGATTTACAGCACTTTTAACATTTTACTTACATCAACTGAGAATATTTTTAGAATGTATTAGTCTTACTGAGTTACAATCGTCGCCGAGTGGCAAGTTATTAATCGAAATGCCTGTATGTTGTTATGCAATTATTCGTTCACGCACATGGTGGGTTCTTTATAACATACTATATATTTTTGAGAAAGATCCAACTTTGACAGTCACTTTGTCTCTTGTACTGTTTTTTGTTGTTGTTATTTTCAAAGTGTTTCTTGCTTATTTCGAGTATGTACCATTAGAAAGATTTATGGTGATAATTGATTAAAATTTATAATTTACTTAAAAGTTAAAGGTTCAGCTGGATTTGTTAGCATCATCACATTGTGATTGGGCTGTTGCAAATTTCAGAATACTTCTTCAAAGTAAGTGTTCGGTTACCTCGTCCATCAGCACAGATTCGGTACCGCTTGGAGAAACAGCAAGTACTTTCATATTCTTGTTGTATGTCTTCAGTTTTATAGAAACCAGAATTTGTTCTACATAGTTTAAACTTTTTTCTTTTAAATGTTCTATGTCTTCATGGGAAAATTCGACATCTATTGTTTCGGCAAAGGAGATTCTGAAAAGTAACGAATGATCAAGAAGATGGCTATATTTAGGCATTTGGTAACTTAAAGGTTATTCAATTTCAGTTTTTAGCTGCTGTACTAAAGCAGTCAGTTCAGGAAAAAAAGAGAGTTCCAAAGATTTTTCTTCTTAATTTACGAAGCCTTCATACAATCTTCTAACCAACATTGGAACTTTGTACGTCAAACTGTTACCAAATTCTTAATATCTAGAGCGCCACGCGTGTCAATTGCAACTTGGAAGATTCTCTAAGCCGCGGTGAAGCAGGTACCCATCTAGTTTGAATTATCCCCCGCCGCATAGCAGCTGGGGGTAAAAGGAGTGGTCTTCGTCCGTCCGTCCGTCCGTCATTCCGTGCGCGCACAATTCGTGTCCGGCCAATTACTTTTCAACCCCTAGAAGGAATTTCATGAAACTTTAGACAAATGTCTCTCCATCAAGACGACGTGCAGAACCCAGGTTCCAACATGGCCGGCTTAATGTCAATGTCACCAGAGGTGTTTTAAGATTTGAACCATGCATTTCGTGCCCAGTTCACATCTTCTGAGCCCCTGGAGTGAATATCATAAAACTTAAGTGAAATGTTTAGTTCATGAACCTGATGTGCAAAACCCATGTTCAAACCTGGCTGGCTCAAGGTCAAGTCCGCAAGTGGTGTTTGAGCAGGCCAATACTCTGAAACTTATCTGAACACGACATACCTTTGCACTTGAATTGGCTTCACCTGTCTGCCCTGGCCCAGAGCTATTGTTAAATTTGCTCTTAACCATCCATAACCTTTCCCACATTCATATAATTTTAAGTGAATAGAATATAGAAGGCCAAGGGGCTGTGCTGTTGACGGCTTCGGAAAGTGACAGTTCTTGTCTAAAGTATTTTTTAAATAATTGAAAATACAAATTGGTAAATAGCATACATGATGTACACATCGATGGTATAGTTACTAACGTTCTATTTCGACGATGTAATTTGCAGTAAATTTGCAAAACATTTTTGACACGTATATTCAATAAAATATAAAAATGATATTTGAACTGTTAACCTGTAAACTTGTTTCACTATTGCCAATGTGTAGACTAAGCTACTGACATTTGCAGATTTATAATCTAATAATTTAATACCTTGTTTGATTGAGCTTTAAGACTATGAGGCTTGGCACAGGACTATGGCTTTTAGCTAGATTGAAGAATACAGATGTGTTCAGCAAACCAAATCCCAAAACGCTATGAACTGAAACAATGAAACATTCTATTGTGATAAATGTGAAAAGCCACAGAAGTCGTGTGGCACCTGTAAAAATTCGAATTTACATTGAATCATTGTTGTTTATTAACGATTTTTTACTTTGCATGTTCGGTGGCTTTCAAAGTTCCCTTTATTATTATATTTATTTCAAAATAACATAACCGTTGTTTGTACCGTGCTGTAAACAGGTTTTCCGTACATTCGATCAGTTCTGTCAGTCAAACCAAGCACACATTTTCATATTTGTCGTGTTCGGAGGCTTTTTATTAGAGTTACTTTATTAAGTTGTGAAGGTCGTTAAAAAAGGTTTAAAAATTAACTGATATTCTAAATTCCTTTTGTTTGAATATTTCGACCAGTTTTAAGATGGGTAATTTTAAATCACTGGTGAAGCTTAGGATGATTTCTGGTCTCCCCCAACCAGAAGAGTGTTTACCGCTGTTTATTTTTTGTCCTTTGACGCTATCTGTGATATGCAAAATTCATATTCTAAGATCCCTTTTCAAAGTTCACTTCTATTATGGTTCGCCCGTTGTTTCTCGTTTATGGCCTGCCCATTCTTTTTGTGTTGATATTAAAATAAATAAAAAAGGGAATTTCAAAGTAACCTTACAGGACAAATGGGTAGTTTATAGAAATATGCATATTGCTGTATATGCCGCCTAGTCCCGGGTTGATCGCAACTCAATACTACACTAGTATATTTCATCAAACAATCTTTGTCCAAGTTTTAAAAATAAATTACAGAGACTTTCATCGTACGTGTGGGACGAAAATGACCCTAGCTTAGAGGAAAGATAACAAAATAACTCTGAATCTAATTTTAAACTTTTAAATCTGCAACTCATACACATTATTCCCGCTCCATTTTTCTTAAAAGTGGATGATTCGTGAAGTCCTCGATGGTCTGATGCTTTCACCAGCAGGTGTTGGACATCTCTAAGGGACATATTCGGGCTGAAATATAAGTTTTAACTTGTTTCAGTTTGTTTTATATTTCTGTTTTTATTCTTATATTTAAAGTTTAATATTTTTGCAAGGAAAGCTTAACAACAGTTTAAAACGTTAAAATGCAAATGAAGAACCTTACTTAGCTTCAAGACCCAATGCGATGATTCCAGCTACTTGTGCTGTCGCTGCTGATAAGCCCCTGAAGCTTGAAACGCATTTATTGTTGTACGAAGTTGTAATCTTAAATAAAGGAAAAGCAGAAATTATCATTTAATATATCGGGTTTGATTGCCTCTAAACGTTTTACGATATATACGAACGAGAACTCGGTATCTAAGTGCAATGTAAATATTTCTGTTTTACTACGAGTATACTAAGAATCACTGATCTACAAATCTAACAAATAATATACTTGTATCCCTCCCTTGTTATTGTTACACACACATGCATAACTAAAGTATAGTATCGGTATCTAGATAGTCACGTGATAGACTAGTTAATTTAAATATAATAAATATTTAAATGTTTTACAATATGAAATCGGTATGTTACCTTGAAAATGCCGATGTGGAAAAACATTACTAAGCTGTTTTGCATTTTTATTTTAAGTAAACAGTACGTAGTCAATTCGTATCCAAGTATCATATTCTTACAATCGAAGATGAAGTGAGGTTACGTCCATCTGTTAATCCTGAAGTAATCACACTAGCATCTACTTTTATATGAGCTCTGTATGGTAGACTTCCAAATCTGCCGATACCGGCAACTGTTATGGTATGGATGTTATTTGACAGACCATTTCCGGCAGAACCTGCTTGCACCACGTATATCGTCCCACGTCCTCGCCGACCCTAAAATGATGCTAGAATTTAGTAAATTTTACTGTTTAATTCAACACTTGATGTAAGGGTCTGATAATTTTGTAGTGATCACATTAAATTCAAAAGCATTTTAGGTCGTCTAGATCAGCCTACACCCGCAAATTTTATTGTATGGATGCTTTTCGACAAACATGGACTGCAGCACTGCTGGTACTAAGTATTTATTTCATAGTCCTACAAGTAACCCAAATGGTGAAAATTTTGTGTGATGTAATTTATAACAAGAAAAGTATAACACAGATGTGTTATATGTGGACGCAATTTAAGGAATTTTGATGTTGGATGTAAGAGTTCATGTAGGTGATTGATTGTTTAAATATAGGTCACACTCACGCGCCAACATCAAGTCACGTGAACAAAACACAATCTTCAATATTCCGCCAAGAATAACTATCTGAACAATGTCTCTTACTACATGTACACTCTTTCTAAAACTGCTTAAAACAATAAACTTTCGATTCGCATATATTTAGGTTAAAAGAAAACACCAACTCATCGATCTCATCGATTATAACCTTGAGCTGATACTTAACGTTCGCTAACAGCCTATATATGAAGCCGGGCCACATGGTACTCGACATTCGTTATAAACGTCTATTTGAAGCCAGGCCCATTATTATTTTGCGTCGGAATAAATGTAGGTTGTAAACGTCATCAAGTAATAGTTAAATAGTGCTATTAAGTTATGACCCATAATTCGTCAACAAAAAGACGAAAAAGAAACTTTGAAACGCCACTGATTTGATTGCGCCTGTTCATGGTGAGCATTGAAAATGCACAATACTGTCCTTGCCGCCTAGTCCCAGGGTTAAACGCAACTCGATTTTTAATCATATATATGTATCATGCTTTTAATAGGGGTGATTTATAGAAGCATTTATAACAGATTCGTTATTGGTAACATGTCTATCACTTCTATCAGTCAAAATAATTTCATAACAAGAAATATTCACACGTTATGTTATTTTTAGTTACACGCAATAAATTTATTACAAACATTACCTGTTTTGCACCGTATTCAATTGCTTCTCTGTTTAGCAGGTCCAGTATTTCAAATGGTTCCATTAATGACCAGGCCATTACAAATATATCAATTTCATCCAGTTTATAAACCAATGATCTTGATATGATATCCGATGTAGTCCAACTACTTGCATATAATCCGGATTCATTTCTTTCGATTTGTACTTCTGATATTTTCAGAGCTATTGAAAGGTAAAAAGGCTATTGTTAAAGACTAAAAACCTACCGATAATATGAAAATCAGCACTGCGATGATAAAAATATATGAGAGTGGAACTTTAAAACCCACAGATATGAAAATATTGCAGACTCGGTTTAATTGAGCCTGTTCATGGGCAGTATTGGAAATGGATATTACTACCCGGGTTGAGCGCAACTCAATATTTACACCAATAAACAGTACAATTTATAAACATCCTAAAAGATGGTGACCATAAGGCGGTTAACATAAAACCTTTAGAGCGTTATTTTAATGATACTCAAATAAAACAAAATGTGTTGCCTTAAACAAAAAAATGGGCATAACTAAAAAGACAGGCAATTTGAGAATATATCTGCATATCTCAGAGAACGCTAAAGGAAAAATTTAAGAAGCAGAACGAATATCCTAGGAGTGATTGAAAAATATCCAAATCTATATTGGTGGGATATTAAAATCACCCATCTTAAAACTGGCTGAAATACTATAACAAAAGTTATTTTAGAAGTACTATTTACGTAGCACAAAAGTATCGTGCGCAGCGACCTTCAAAGGACGTAACTGATAACAACACTGATTGATTGTACGGGGAGATTTTTAAAACCGCCACACGACACAAACAACGTAAATGTGATAATAAAATAGATGAAAAGGAAACTTAAAAGGTTAGAAGGTTTGCGGAGTATAAGGTCGAAGACAATTTGCTTTAGTTAGTAATTTACATATTTACGTGTAATTTCTATATTTTCTGACAAATAGATGATTAAACAATTTTATTTGTAATTGCCTTAGTATGTTAAAAAATATGGAAACCTACTACGAGATTAGATCAATATTGGTACAGCGTTCCGGATTTAATGATACCGAGAATAATAAAATTTCTGGTACGCGTAACTGAATATATATCTTATTTAGCATGAAAAAACTAGTATGTTCTGTTCAGTTTGTTTAAAAGTTTTATATTCTTAATTGAATTAATTTGAGACTTAAATAAATTGTAATTCATCATTAGAAATATGTGGTCGCAATGAGCTAAAAGCTATTGATCATGGTAATTTCTAGTTATCTTGTGGTTGATATAGATTAATGCCATCTTTAAGATAAAACACACATTTCGAATAAGTTTAAAGAATACTGTAATGTTTTTTAAAACATTATTTCAAAAACTCTTAATATATAAAATCCAAACCTGCTAATGTGGCGTTGTACGCTATTCCAGAAGAGCAAAGATTATTTCCCTTGACTGCTGCTATCACGCTGGCTACCCTATTGCCACGGCTACAAAGAAAAATAGTTATTTTATATTTTATTGACATTTCCTAGACCGTAGCTTAAGGTGGTATCATTTGTCACAATATTCTGTTAAAGTTGGGGGGAGTGTAGTGACCTATTTTCATAAAATTCATGTTATTTGATAATTATAAATCTTCTTATACTATAGCGGATAATTTGGAAGTTTGGACTCCCGTTAATAAGGCTACACTCAGTGAGAGAAATTGTTTCATATTTCTAATTTTTTATAATTCCTGATTGACCTGTAACATTTATATCCCCTATAATTGATATCTGAAGTAATAAGAAGATTTATAATTTTTAAATAACATGAATTTTATGAAAATAGGAAACCACACCCCCCAACTTTAACAGTATATTGTGACAAATGATACCACCTTAATGCATATATTGCTTAAATGTTGTATTTTTACAATATCTCTATGTTGTTGAAACGTTTATTGTCATAGCTGCCTAGACGCTGTCTAAGTTCTATTTGACAGTTTTGAAATTATAAAATTAATGCTCCCAAACCCTGTAGTTTTATTAGGTTTGTTTTGCTTGTACAATGGAAAATAAAAGCAATTTAGCGCATACTTTAGTTTATAATGAGTTATTTCAGTCACAATCTCGAACATTCGTTCCTATTACTTAGGGTTGGGGCGATATACCGCGGTACACCAGTTATAGCGGTATATTTGCCGACGATAATATATCGCGATATGATTTTCAAATATCGGTATGTGTTTGGTTAAATGATACCTAATTAAACCAGTTAAAAGAAAAACAAGCCGTACTTTGTAAGAATCGTCGCAATATTTTTTTTGCAAGTTTATCAAATCGTTCCCGGTACATGAGTGCACTGGTTTACAATAATTATAGGTTATTAGACGGTTTAATGTACAATACGGGATATATTTGGACGAGTACACAGCTTGAAAAGTCATATTGGACGAGCCGTTAGGCGAGTCCAATATGACTTTTCAAGCTGTGTTCGAGTCCAAATATATCGGATTCCCGTATTGTACAGCAAAACGTATTATAACCTTTTTATTCTACATCTAATAAATGAACCATGGCTTTTCAAGCGTTTAAAGACTATTCCATATATATTCCATATTGTACGGTCCAATATTTTATTAAGTTCTACATTTCTTTTTTCATTCGGATCATTTTACGGTCAACAGCTTTTATCGTTGTAAAACAATGTAAAGTGCATTTGAACTTAATCGTCCAATATGAAAAAATACGGACTTTTTTGGATCCAATACGGGAAAATTTTGGACGGTCACTTGGTACAATTAAAGGACGCTAATTGGATGAATTTATTAGATGTAGAATAAAACATCCTTACTGTAGGTTACATACCATAGACTATTAAAACATTCCAAATTTTTACAGTCAACTATTTTGATCATATCATTGAAATGCATATAAATAACTATATAGCTCTACAAACACTTTGATAAATAAGAATTATATTACGCTCCTGTACTGTAGTATGCTATATCAAAGAAACCAGGGTTATAAATTGACACGGCACCAAGAAATATTAACTTTGACAGTCTATATTTCTATTTCAAATATCAGCATATGACAACAAAAATGTCAAGCGAATTTGAAATTGTTTAAAATAAAGAAGCGAATTTGAAATTGTTTAAAATAAAGAAGCGAAGTCGCACCCCATGACGTTATAATGGCATCATAGCAGTTTGCAATCTGTGAAAGATTAGTACATGTAGATTAGAAGTACAACGGTGGCACTTTTTATTAGTAGCCGCACTTACATGCACATTATGCTACCATCAATGTCGTTCAACCATACGACCAATAAAATCGAAAAATACCATGTAAATGTATGCTATTTTATCAGTTATAAATTATTGCAATATATGCAACATGTAAGACAAATATCGCAATTTATCGCCACATCATTTTTCTTGGAAATACCTATCCCTACTAGTAATGTCATGTATTTACGAAATATACAATGTATTTGAAACCTACATCTTATTGTAAGTAAAAAAAGACAACAACATTGATTTCTAATTTGAGTAAAATGTCCACGATAACATTATATCTTACTCTGTAATATAAGAGAATTCATCTGTGAAATTCGTGTCTTGAAACGATACCTGCGAAACATTTGCGCTCTTATCCACAAAGTTATAGATGAGGCTGCTTTTCTGAAATGTATATCTCATTGAACAATTGAAAAGACAATCCTTAATTTCGATATATTAATTTATTTTGCCCTATCCTGTAACAAAATATGTGAAATATAAATATTATGAATGGCCACATCCAGTAAACAAATCCTTCCCACTCAATCAAAAAGAAAGCACAGGTACTTTAAACTTCGATTAAATAAAAAAAATGACAACGCAAACAACCGATGAAAATAAAAACCCGAGGGAGTAACCTTATGTAATCTTTTATCGATAAAGAAAACTCCGTTAATAATTAAAATATATTTGCATTGTTAAACTTCACGAAGCCCAGACGATGAACATCGCTGATTTCGACACGGCATAACGAATGCATTTCGAAAGTACAATTGAGGCTTAGCCATTACAGTTATGTTTATCTTTACTCTTGTTTTAGCTTTTGTTTTACACTTAACACATAATATCTTAGAGCTCTAGAGGTTAAAAGTTTTATAGAATTACTAAATGTTGATTTTCTTATTATTAAATACATTTTTTAAGAACGTGTTTTAGACAACTTACAATATTTTTTTCCAAATCTATAAGGTCTGTATTAAATCCAACATCAGAAATAGCTATCGTAATTCCTTTTCCAGTGTAAGCGCTTTGCAAAGCATCTTCAACATCCATTCCTTGGTTGTTTTCGGGTACAGAATGATCCTATATATATGAATAATTTAACAGGTTTGTTAATCTAATCCTCAATCAGATATAATACGATAATCTCGCATTTTGTCCAAAAAAAGAACAATAATCAGTTTCAAAATAGACGCCAAAACAATAAACGAAAGTGAGAACCCGAGCGGTTACGGCTTTGGAACGGTTTGTGGCAAAATAATTTGCAACTTGGGATTTAAACCAGGTTCTTGGGTGCACCACCCTCACACTTGCCCCAACAGGTTCTTATATGAACAAACAAGTACAAGTTGTCTTGGTGAGATTAGTCCAACCCTCCCTATCAGCTTAAAAATATCGCATTCAAAAGCACGCACACAAACATACAAAACTTAGGAAGCTAATAGTAATGCAAAACAAAAGGGCGTGTAATTGATTATATAACCTAGACCAGAGCAATTGGAGTTTAATCAGCAAGAACACAATGATAGGGACAAAAAATAAATTATAAAAGATGATCCACCTCAGGTACTTCAGTGATTCCTCCAGGTGTGAAGCTGTTTCTGTAGACCCGTACTGGCCCCCAAGATATTATCTATAAAACAACATACCATATATTGTGTAATGATTTAGACAGCGTTTGTATCACGCTACTAGCCACAGATCAAAAAATATATATAGACAATCAGGCTAATTATCAGAGAGTAACCAGTTGATCAAAGTCGCTTGGAGTTTAAAGGAAAGACGGTCGCAGTCTTAATATAACCATGTTGTTCAATGCCACACGCTCTGCCTTTTTGTGTTGATCGTTATTTGAATGGGTGTTTTTTTTTTTAAATTAATCACATTAATTTTGGATTATAATTTAGGAAAATTTGAATAACAGATCTTCGTCGGTGTTTCACGTTGTTGATGCAATTGGCATTTTTGTCAATATACATTTTCTTCCAAAAATATTACCCACTAGCACTATTTTCATTGTGAACTGTTCTGTTGATAGGAAACGAATGATGTTATAACATAATCTTTAAGCGTAACTGTGCATTTCTTACGATTTTAATTCGAACTGAGTCAGTTAATGGGAACACATCCTAATCACTGACTCGGCAAAAATGAAAATATACACTTCCATTCTTTTACTCTAAATATATTTTTATGGTACTTTCTTTTCATAGCTTACTTCGCATTTGTTTGGGTTAAAAAGATAACGAAAATATTCCCAGTCAAAGAACCAAAATAGTATTTCAAATCATAATTATTAAAGAACTTAAAAAATAATAGGGTTTTAATTGAAAATAGCAGTTGGAAAAGTGAAGCACTTACACAATTTATCTAAGCAATATTGTGCGATGGGTTTGTTATATTGATACTAAGTAATTTATGTGTGACATTTTTAATGTTGTTAGTTAAGCTATCTAAGCCGTTTTAGAACTCTTTCAACAGCAAAACTGCAAACCTAACAAAATAGCCCCAAGAACACATTTGTCACGATCAGGTAGTAATACTAAAGAAAACAAGAAATTGTAGCGATTTTGAGGAAAATTCTATACTTATAAATGTGTTATATATTATTATATGTTTGCTTTGGTAGATAAAGACATATTATAAGGGCTCATTAATACAATAACTCATCATTGAGACCCAATTATATAAAACGCTATTCAGCTAAGAACAGTTTTCGTTTAAAAATCGTTGCCTTTTCTAAATGAAAATATAAATGTAACGTATATGGCCTATATGGCCTCAGTGACAGTTTTTTTTCTGTAGTTCTAAAACAGTAATCAACACTGCGATTGCACCCGGTTCTTTTTTATAAAAACCAACTCCAGTGCCTTTACTTTATTTATTATCTTTATGGTGGTTTGGCAACTATGCCAAAATCGATGCTTAATGAAATCGGCTAATATATCAAAATAATGTTTAATGGTCAATTTTTGGCCTATTATGTTCAAAATAAATACCTCTCTAGGATACACATCTGAAAGCATCTGAATGATCTTATTGCCATGTCCTTTGCCCTTATATTCTATAACAGCTGTTTCTGGTGTAATCTGTAAATGACAAGAGGACATCATAAACAGTAAATACTACTATTATGTAAATCACGTTCTTGACTAAAATTTTGTTGTTTAGCATGTTTATTGTATTTGTTTGAGTTCAGCGGGAAGGGTATACAGAAAGGAACATAATGACAGTGTGCAGTCAGCAGGTTCATATCAGTTCTCGTTGCCGGTGTAGCCAACATCACGTTCGATCTTCGGTCTCGTGTGAAAATGTTTACATACACAATTTGAACGAAACAAACCTACAGGTTACATGTTGTAATATGTTGTAATATTCCTTAAGTATAACAAAATAAATGTATGATTGGCAAATCCGAAGAAGATAGAGAACAGTCAAAACTATATATCTTTAGCATTTTTGTAAAAGTGAGATATATAATTAAATAGAGCTATGTTAATATTATTGTTGTCTTTTACGAATTTAAAAAAAAGCTACAAGGTATAAATATCATATGTTTTATTAACAAATATTAACTTAAAGCTTATGTTACCTACCTCATTTAACCACGAGAATGAATATTCCTCAAGAATATCTTTAATTTTGTCTTTATAAGTTTTATCCACCTTTAATGAAAATTGGTTCTCCCTTGAAAACTGACCCTCGCAACTGAGTCCTGAAAGAAATGCCAGAATCATTAATAAATGAAGGCGCATTTCGCATTTTTTTGAAGTTACAATTGCGTAAATATATAATGTATTTAAGTTCTTGTGTTTAGTGTATTAGCAAACAGTTAAGTGAGTTAAATGAAAACGGGTTTTTACTAGATCAAATGATATCAGTTTCTAAAGTTTGACACAATCACTTTGAAATTGGATCAGGTCTACCAGAGATCATGAACAATGAAAACTCATTAAATGTTTTTAGGTACTAAAAAACTTTTGTCTCACAATCCATTAGTCAACAGTGACGTCTATATGTACTGATTAAATTAAAAAAAGAAAACATGTCTCTCTGCATTTCTTTCAGTTCTTTCATAATTTTCTTTATAATATCTATTTGTTTCAGCTACCATTTGGAAAGGAGAAAGATGTTTGCATTGAAAATAAACAAAATTTACAGGGATAAAGTTAATATGTTTACAGAACCTAAGTTTTCTGTGTTTGAGGTAAGACTTTAGATTATTCATCTTATTTTCTTCCCACACATTAGCTATTTTTAATCATAAAAGAATATTCTTTAATATTTGAGATTGTTTTGTTTACAGTTTAATGTCCTTTAAATGTAGTATTTCTATCTTTTGTCGCTACTTACGGAAACTCATCGAGGCCGTTTGCACTTAGATGTAAGAAGTCAAAAGTTCGAACTGAGATACAGAATCTAAGAACTTAAGTAAAAATCTTAGAACTAAGAAAATTGATTTTTTTGTAAAGTATGGGGTGGGGTGAGGGCGCGATAGACAAGAAGATGGATACGCAATAATAATAATAATAATAATAATAATAATAATAATAATAATAATAATAATAATAATAATAACAACAACAACAACAACAATAATAATAATAATAATAATAATAATAATAATAATAATAATAATAATAATAATAATAATAATAATAATAATGATAAACAGCCACTGCAAATTTGCTAACTAGCGTCTTAGACTACAAAACATTAAATAAAATAGAATGAAATAGAATTTCCTTGCAAATGTGGAATTCATATGGAAATTCTTTTTTTTTTCTTTTCGTACATAGAGGTAATTGGGAACAGACCACAACATGCGAAAATGTGTGCTTGTGAAGCAGACGACATTGTTGAAACTGAATTCATTACGTTAAACATATACAACTAATTGTTAAAACATTTGTTGTTGTTGTTTCTTCTAGACGGGACGGAGTGTTTTACATATATTTAGCTTCATATTACTCTGTATTATATTATTACTGTATAGTTTCTTTAAGTGAAACGCATATTTGACCAAAAGCAAATATGCAATATTAAATAAATGTTATTTTTCCGTTCTGTAACAGCAAAAAAGAGATGCGTATATATAAATGTTAAAATTCCTATGCGAACTACGTTACTTCCGGCAGAACTACATTACTATTGCGCTTAGCAAAGTAGGGCTAGTAAATTTTTAATTTTGCATTTCACTATTTATTGTTATTACTTTTTGCTCATCATCAATCTTCTTGTCTAATTTGCAATCAATATGACGTTTCCCCCTTTATGGAACTTCTTATTTCTAAGTTCTAAGATATAAGTACTACGTTTTAAGATCTGCGATCTAATATCAAAGCTAGAATTGTTGCATTCTAACTTCTAACTCAAAACGGACCCAAGGAGCTTTCTTATTTCAGAGAGTCGCTAATGCATCATTTCTTACAAAGTGTGCGCTGCTCCTGTTGATTTTAACATATACATATTTAGTAACAACTAACAAATAAATACAGTTAGTGGCATGCATGATATATTTTCTTTGATTTTGTTACTGTTTTATATTCTAAACTCGATTACTTACATACGTCAGAATACACGGTATGTATCCCAATAATTAACACTCGGAAGACAATGCAAAGCTCGGAGGATAAGAACGGCTAGAGATTTGGATGAGAGTGCGAAAAGCGTAAGTATATTTACTTTTATCTTTTACTAATGCCGATTTAAATCACGTTAGTGATTGCAATCGTTCTAGGCCAACATAACCTATATAAAACTGCAATGGTTTTTGCAGACAGTCCCTACATTTTGGTGAAAATCACAGAAGAAGGGGGAAAATTCGACCCATTGCTCAAAATTAAACAATTTTCCATCTGTATTTAGGTATTCGAGTGAAGAAAACATAACTATTTGATCCTTTACTGTCCCTCTGTTAAGTAACAATCACAACATGGTAACACAGTTCGGTAAAAATGAATCTAAATCTTACTTTTTCTGAAGATGTCAAAGCGAGATGGATAATCACTGGCTTCAGTGATATTTGTTAAAGATAATAGGTGGCTCAAACTGAATAATCGCCAGACTTTTAATTTTATCTTCAGGAAAATGTTTCAATACTATGTTTTCTATCATTTCTCAACTGGGAAATGATGTTTTATGTTCGCCTTTGTCCGTGCGTGTGTGTGATAACACTGTCTTCAAGCGACACCTCATCTAACAAAATGTTTTGTGATGAAGGGATTAACATTTGCATAAGTTCTTTCCTTGACAAATTGTGGTTTCTTTTGCAACCAATAGAAATAACAGATTCAAAATGAGAAATGAATTAAAATGTTTTTGTAGAAAAATATAATGAAGAGCCGTCGGCATCATTCTGCTAGATGGATAAAAATTAAAATAAATAAAATAAGTCACCTTTAGTGACCTTTCAATTGTCTTTTGCCAGAAAAAAAAGTATATTAGAAAATTTTTGTTAGAATTAATAGCAATTCGTGATCCACACCTCTATGTACAGGTAACAAAAACACATCGACATCCTTAGACAAGGACCCTCAGAACCGTTTCGCCCCTTACTTGTAAAGCTGTGTTTACCTGATGACGGGCCAGCAGTGGCAATCACTACCACGTGTCGATGTGTGATTATAATAGACAAAATGTCGTAAGAATTGATAAATAAGATTTTAGCGATGTATAAATGATTGGTTATCATTTTTATGTCCCTTTAGCGATTTAAGTGATATTATGTGATGGTATGTTTTCAAAAGGACCTATAGTCCAGTCATTGTACACATTGACCTACAAAAAAGTTCAATAGAAATTATATTGCTTTTGGTATTTAGTATACATAGTTTTGAACAAAATATCTAAAATCTAGAGAAAGCAAACAGTCAATGGTAAATTACAAAATAACGCTTTATCTTCTTAGAATTATTCGTTTAAATGTTGATCTAAATGGGGCGCCATTCAAGCAGTTCTTCTGCAAGTTATATAATTGTTTTTTCTCTTTTTTTTTCAATTCAGTAGATTTCTGTGGTTTATAAGCTCTTCTATTTGTTTTAAAGGAGCCTATGTCATCACCTGAGCTACGTCTGCATCCGCGCTCGACCTAGTTTTGTGTTTATATCCATTTTTATCCGAAGTAACAAAGCTATTGCTTTCAACCTTGGCATACATACTTACTATTACAGTAATAAGAAGACTGTGCAGCTTAAGTAACATAACTCTGGTTAGCTTTTGACAGAATTATGGCCCCTTTATGGACCTAGAAACGTGGATAAGTTTTGACCTTAAGTTCCACTTTTCTCTCAAGTATCAAAGCTGTTGCTCTTTCAAAATTACAACACTCGCTAATTATTACAAGCATCAGTTGTGTCTAGTACTGGTTGTGTGTATTGAACCAATGAATGATTTTGAACGTTAACAACTACACGCTGAAAACTTGCAAAGTCAGGTTATCTCAAAAAGGCGTAAAACCTGATATGATATGATATAAAATGATATATTGTACATCTAAATCACTTAAGATTACTACAGTGCAAATTTAAATTGTATGACCTTCATTATTACTTACCAAATATAGATAATGGGTTGGACAATTACTTCTGGTCCTGGCAGATAAAAAAATGACTTTAAAACTAATAAACATTACTTACAAGCATTATGATGAAAAGGTAAGTTTGTTCATTATCCATAACATGTTTAATGTAGCCACCTATTGTCTTCACTGAAGCCAGTGATTATCCATTTCGCTTTGACATCTTCAGAAAAAGTAAGATTTAGATTCATTTTTACCGAACTGTGTTACCATGTTTTGATTGTTTATTAACAGAGGGACAGTAAAGGATCAAATAGTTATGTTTTCTTCACTCAACTACCTAAATACAGATGGAAACTTGTTTAATTTTGAGCGATGGGTCGAATTTTCCATCTTCTTCGGTGATTTCCACCACATTGTAGGGACTGTCTGCAAAAACTATTGCAGTTTTATATAGCTTATGTTAGCCTAGAACGATTGCAATCACTAACGTGATTTAAATCGGCATAAGAAAAAGACAAAAGTAAACATACTTATGCTTTTCTCACTCTCATCCAAATCACTAGCCGTTCTTATCCTCTGAGCCTTGCATTATCTTCCGAGTGTTGATTATTGGGATACATACCGTGGAATATTTCACTATATTCGAAAAAAGGGAAACATTGATGATTTGTTTCCTATGTTACGCTTTCACTGGTTGACATCTTCATGCAATCCCATTATGCCACATTCCAAACAGTACCATGTGTACTGTAACATAGAGCGTTCCTTGATTTTCATTGTTTTTTTATCAACGCGGGGAGGCTGTGTTTTCTGAGTGTGGCTATGCCTTATATGTTGTTTCAATTTCAATTTTTACCAGATAACACCAGAAATATTCGTCATTGAGTACAATGGTACTGCTCTTGATTCTAGAGTGCTGGAATTGATGTCTTCTCTGCATACAAATCAGGTAAATAACTTCTTTCATTTAGTACCATCGGCGAACAATTATTAGTACCACATGATTTGGTAGCTTTACAATCAGCTTAGTTTTTGGCGTTTGTTATGACCCCACAAAGTGGGAGGGATATAGAGTTGCACTCGTCCGTCCGTACTTACGACCGTCCGTATTTCCGTCCGTCCGTAGTAACCTAACCTTGCGGCATCAACTCAAAAACTGTCAGGCAGATTTCTTTAAAACTTGCAAAGATTATCAAGCAGGATGTTTAATCGTAAAGAAAAGATTTTTCCTGCGACCTTGTTTAAGGAAATTTGGTCCTTCGTTAATTTCGGTTATAAAATCATGTGGCATCATCTCCTCATTTACTATCAGTCTGATTTCTTTTAAACTTGAACAGATGATCAAGTTAGATGTGAAGATGATTGTAAAGAAAATAATTTTTCCTTCTGCCATTTTAACCACAGTTATGGCCCTTCGTAGATTTATATGCAGGATTTATTTTCTAAGATCCCCTCACAAAATTCTATTCTGTTTAGTTCCGCCCATTGTTTTCTCGTTTAGGGCAAACCCATTCTTTTATATGGGGACCATACGCCGCTTAACATGGAATGGTATTAATCTGAAAATACTGCATTGAAGGTTCCAGGTTCACCGCCATATGCATTCCATCGTTTGGGATGGATCAAAATTGTACTGTTTATTGGTGTAGATATTGAGTTGCGCTCAACCCAGGGTTAGGCGGCGTGGGCAGTAAAAAGCATTTCCATTATTGCCGATGAACAGGCTCAATCAAACCGAGCCTGCAATATTTTCATATTTGTCGTGGTCGATGGTCTTCAAAGTTCCTTTTAATCTATTTCAATATCACAGTAGCGTTGTTTGTGCCGTGTGGCGGCTGTAAAAAGTCTCCCCGTACATTCAATCAGTACTGTTATCAGTTACGTCCTTTGAAGGTCGTCGAGCGAGATATTTATGTACTATGTTATGTACTATGTTAATAGTACTTCTAAATATACTTTTTGCATTTAATATTTCAGCCAGTTTAAAGATGGATGGTTTCAATATCCCAGCCAATATAAATTAGGATGTTGTTCAATCATCCACAAGGAATAAACTTCCTGCTTTTTATATTTTGCCTTTGGCGTTGTCTGTGATATGCAGGATTTATATTCTAAGATCCCCTCACAAAATTCTATTCTGTTTAGTACCGCCCATCGTTTTCGCGTTAGGGCAAACCCATGCTTTTATCTGGGGACCATACGCCGCTGAACATGGAATGGTATTTATCTGAAAATACCGCATTGAAGGTTCCATGTTCACCGCCATATGCATATCATCGTTTGGGATGGATCAAAATTGAACTGTTTATTGGTGTAAATATTGAGTTGCGCTCAACCCGGGGCTAGACGGCGTGGCCAGTAAAAAGCAATGCCATTACTGCCCATGAACAGGCTCAATCAAACCGAACCTGCAATATTTTCATATTTGTTGTGGTCGAGGGTCTTCAAAGTTCCTTTTCATCTATTTGTTTTTTTTTTCACTTAAAATGTGGCATTAACTTCACATTTTCTATTTGCTTTCAAACTTGCACAAATAATTAAACATGATGTGTCTTGCTACCATTTTCAATAGAGTTAGGGCCCTTTGTTTATGTTAGTTATAAAATGTTGTGACACTTACTCCACATTACTAGTCATGATAAAACATGTTGGTAATACCCGATACACAGTTTTGTTACAAATGTTGTTGCAAACAATAGGGGCATTAGTGTTTTGAGGAGACAATCTAGTTTTACTTTTGCGTGTTATTTGTATTTTATTGCTGGATAAATCCAACCACTTAAGCAAGTTTTTTTTTTCATCCAGGTTGAATTTAATTTACTATTTAATTGGTATTATTAAATTCATATTCGGTCCATTTTGAAGAAATGTTGCGTTAGCGCTTTTATGAAAACGACTTTCAACAGAGTTCATGTGTCAGGAGATCAACCTTACCACAATAAAAGAGCTTATTTTTGTATTGATGGCCGTGCACAGTGAGGCCTTTAATTTTTGCTTGGAGTTTTAATAAGCAAGATAATTGTATTAAATCCAGGTATGACTTCAAATCCAAACCAACTATGATCGTTCGTTTTTTAAAAATGTCGACTACACTAACTCGAATACATTACGCCAAATATTTGATGTCGTAACGCCATTCATTTTACCACACAAACGGCAATTTTTCTGTAGGAAACAACAAGATTTAACGTACCGGTATGTGCGATAGAAAGCGCTGATTTAGGGCTATACAATGAGATAAGTGTAAAACCTTACTCATGTCATTACAAAAAGTTTATTCCTGGGGGGTTTAAACCAGGTTCTAGGGTGCACCAACCTCACACTTGCCCAAACAGGTTCTCATATCAACAAACAAGTACATTTTGTCTTAATGAAATAACTCCAACTCACCCATCAGCTTAACAATGTTGCATGCAAAAGCCCACGAACATATAAAAGATAAGAAGCGTATAGCATTGCAAAGCCAAAGGGGCGAGTACTAAATGATCATATCGAGGCCAGAGCCCCTGAAGCCAAATTACCAAGAACACGATGTTTTGATTTTAGAAGAAGAAGGATTATGTATTCAACTGAAATACCCAATTTATCAAATCTAAAGTTATCGGTATCGTCTGACTCACTAAAACTGAACACATTTAGGCAGTTTTATAACAAAGATCTTTCAATTGGTCAGCATAACAAGAGCCATGTATTTGTAAACAGTCTTGAACATTAATAGTTGATGACACGTTATATGTTATTTTTCTAGTGTTCAATCTTTAAACTTCATTTTAAACAATATTTAGTCGAGATATAATAAACGGCATGTATTAAGTTATCTTGAATACACCTTTTCGGGCTCTTCTAGTACAAAGACCTTAAAATAGGCCATGGTAACATATAAAAACAAGACCTGTCACTGAAAATTTACATATACTCCCGAAATGTTACTTTAAATTCAAATTTGAATTCATACACATGTAATAAACTATGCCTGTAGCAAAGAGATAAAGCTTACTGCAAATAATGTGGAAAATGGTAAAAATGATGGGGATCATTTGTTTAAAGTCTGTCGTAAATCCCTCAAGTAATAAATAGTTATTATTTGAATTGACATACTTATAACAAATATGCTCTCTCTTCTTCTCTTCTTTTTCGCTGCCTGGAGAGGCTGTGTTTTGTGAGTATGGCGTTTCCTGATATGCATATATCACATTTTAATAGTAAAATATTCTGGAGCTATGATTGCTAGAGTTATGGAAATTAGCACATATGATGTGTGTGATGATAAGGAACACATTAAATTTTGCAGTTTAAAGTAACTGCCTTCCACAACAAGTAACTGCCTTCCACAACAAGGCAGTCGACAAACAGTCTTGTGAAGTTTCAATGAAATCCTCGAAGCAGTTTTGGAGATGAAGAGAAGATAAAGACTTTTATATAGAAGTCGTAGTACGATTACTATATGCCTCCCTTTGTGTGTGTGTGTGTGGGGGGGGGGGGGGGTTTGGGGGGGGGGGGGTACGCGAATGGACGGGAGTATTTATTTTCATTACAAAACTTAAATCGCAGGATTTAGCATAACTTTGTATTAAATGGCTAAAAAAATAATACTTTTATTCCTACCTAGCAGAAGAAATTTTAAAATTAATAGTTGCTAGGCTGAACTGAATCAAAACAATAATTTAAAATCTTGTTTAACCCCCATAGGCTCCAATGTGGGTATAAGATTCCCCGAGGTCAGTTGAAAATAAATGAAATGTTACATCATGACGTAAGATTTGGCATGCACATAAACACACATGCTAACAAAAGAAAAACAGATAAGAAGATTAACAATTAAAAGTGTTCCTTGTGCAGTACCTGGTTGAGTAAAGACGATCAAAACGACATTCAATCCTACACGAATGTTAAAAGTCGGTTTTCAATGAATTATATCAAACGACTTGTTTCTTGATCCATCCCGAAAATCCGAAACATTAATGTCAATATCCCTTTACTTTTAGCATTGTATTTCGTGCCCTCTTGATAAATAACATGATTATTGTGTTTTTAATTCTGAAAATAGCACTTGACATTTCATTATTATTGTTATTCGTTGGACTGAATATTAGTTTACTTCTTATGTTTTGTTTAAAACAATACGAAAAACAATGTTCTGTAAACCTGAAATCGGCTTTTTATGATAATTACATATTTATTATTTAAGCTTACAACGCGTATAATGTCCTCTTTAAGGTTCACAGTTCTATAAGAAAATTTAATTCTACGATGGCGGTTGTCGAGATCAAACGTGCAAATAACCTGTTTCGTCGGTTTTCATTTAAGAACAGTCATAAAAATAATTCTGTATTTCAAAGTCTATGCGTGTTTGTCTATATAAAATGAGTTATCACGGTAACGTGCAGTTATATTAAAGTTTCTGTCTGCAACATTTTGTTACGTCAGGTCTTTTCAACCTTACATTACATAGGCCTGTTATGAGACTACTTCCTCATTCAAAAATATAGTATTTTTCACAACTGTGGCAGAGACTGAAGATGTTTAAAATTATATCTCTGAAGCAAATGTTAAAGTTTGACAGTATTCGCATATTTGGTTTAAAGCATTTGACAAAAAATATCTAATGAATTCTGAATTATGTGAGATTAGTGAGATAAGTGATATTACTGTCTTTTTATCAAGTTTCTTGTGATTTTGATGTAAATATTTGGACCTTTAAAATAAGTTATAAATTTGAAGATACTCCGTAAATAATATTTTTTTCAGATTTTTGACAAACATGACTTGTGGTCTCTTGAATCGTTTGAGTGCATCAATGAATCTTGTTGATGCTTTCCGCACGTTTGTCAAATAAATCATACTTACATTTTAGAGTTTGTCGTAGACTGGTTGATTGTTTATTACTTATAATTTTTATATAGGTTGTGTCATTTGAGCCGGTCAAGATTTACTTGGACGATTTTCAACCAGCGAATGATTACTCTCTACAAACAAATATGACGTCTATATATAATTCCACAAATATGTCAAAGGTATTTAAATCAATCCTACAATCATATAAACATTTTGCGAAACTATATTTTATTCTCATTCAATCCTTTTCATCACCAAGAAATAAACAATCATTATATCATTGTGTCTGCCTGCGCTAGCAGCTAGACACATACGGATTCTATTGTCCGTCAACGTTGTCGTCGTTGTCGACCTCGTCTGGTAGTCCCCAGCTGGAAAATGAAACTTATTGTTGCCTATATCTCTGAAAGTACTTGTCATATTCACTTTATGCTTGAAATATATCATCGGCATGAATAAGACCATTTGTGGCAACAAGAATAATAACTCCTGTTTTACTATTTGTTGAGTTATGACCCTTTCAAATGCAACTTTAAGATGTAACTTAATGTTGCATATAACTTTGAAAGTACTTGTCCTTTTCATATAATACTTGGAATACACCATCTACACGAACAAAGCCGTTGGCGACGACAAGAGTGATAACTCCACTTTCAATAATATTTTAGTTATGCCCCTATCAAATGCAACTTAAACATAAAACTTAATGATGACTTTAACTTTGAAAGAACTTACTCTGTTCACCTAATGCTCAGAATATATTATCTTACGTCATCACTTACAACAAGAATGATGACTCCTGTTTGTCTATATGTGAGTTATGCCCCTTTTAAATGAGACTTTAAATTGACACTTATTAGTGCCTATAACTTTAAAAGTACTTACCTATTCACTTAAACTTAGAATTTATCATCTTCAAGAACAACAACATAGGTTACAACAAGACTGATAACGTCTGTTTGACTTTTTTTAGTTATGTCCCATTCTACCGTAACTTTAACATGAAAGTTAGTGTTGACTCTAACTTTGAAAGAACTTGTCCTGTTCACTAACTACTCGGAATATGATTATAATCTTCATGAACAACATCATCGTTTACAACAAGAATGTTAATTCCTGTTTGACTATTTTATGAACTTGACCATGAAACAATGTTGCCTTTAACTTTAAAAATACTGCATGGACAACACCAGCGGTGACAATACGAATAAAACTCCTGTTTGACTATTTAATGAGTTATGCCCTTTTCCAATGCAACTTTAACATGAAACTTACTGTTGCCTGTAACATTGAAAGAACTTGTCCGATTCTCTTAATGCTTGGAATATATCAGTTGCATACACATAGCCATTGGTGACAACAAGAATGATAACTCGAGATTAAAATGCAATTTCTAGTGTAGTATTGCAATCAACTGATTTTAATCTGTTTATACATTTGTAATACATGATTTAACATAGGCCCGCATTTCAACTTTTTGCAATATGCGACACATGTGTTCAACAGAACACCGAATTCTAGTATTTATTAAATACTTATATATAATGCTAAAATACAAAAATGGCGGCCAGCGATGATAAACACCAAACTAGTCAATTTTGGAGCATGCTTAATCGCCTTACATATTCGGTTTGTATTATTTTAGAACTAAAAACTTCGTGAACTATTTAAGTGAAAGAATATCTACCATCTATTACTGTCCCTGAAAAGAATGTCTATAATTCGCTTAATTACCTTAAGGATATCAAAGCCGTAAAATATTATTCGGTTGTTCTAATTCTTCTAAATAAACTAAATGCATCGAGTCGTTTGTTTTGATAATTAGTGATTTATGTTAATGTTTTGGATAAACAACCGTCCATATTTCCCATTACTCAGTTACTTAATGAAAATATAGTAAAACCCTCTGTCATTAAGGCCACACCAATAAATTCAAACCTGTTTAACTTTCCAGCTTAAATTATTTATTATTCCATATTGTTCTTCCTTCCAGAGATGTATTATCTACAAAAATACATGTGCAACGGACGTTGAAGATGTATGGAAACAAAATATAACTGGCAAAGGAGTCGTTATTGCTATCACAGATATTGGACTTAATGTAGACTTGCCCGAATTCAAGAACAAAATAGTAAGTATGATCGTTGTATTGTAAATACATTTCACGGAAGACGCATAATTTTTTTAAGTAAAGAACCAGGTTTCGAAAAGAACATGTTTTAGAAAACCATGTGTAAGTTTCACATTTCGTATTTCTCGGTTTGTTTTAGAATTGAAAGTTAAGAAACTCTAGATACATACATACATACATACGAGGGTTGTCCCAATAAATCGTAGACTTTTTGAATAAAAAGAAAACTACTTAACACATCTTTAATCAAATTTTACAAATAGTTAAGACATTATTTGGTAACAAGTATGCTGAATTACAAAGAAAATTTTACTAAAATAAAGAAATTACATACACTTTATTAAACCGTGATAGCGATCGGCGGCGCACGTCAAAAAGCGCCATGATCTGGAATTCAATAATTTACTTTAAACAGTTAATAGATTACACATTACCATTTTAGTCGCAAATTGTTAATGTTTCCTTAATTGATGCTCATTCTGAAATCAATCCGCAAAGTTTCAAAACGTTGCCTTAATTTGTATAAGAGTAGTGCTTGTTTCATTCTTATGAGTACATTTTAACTTCTAATGAAAATCGCGACGTTTGAAGAAGCCGCGGCGCACATTTCGATCATCCAATATTGTTTCAAAAGCGTATTGACTCCAAAAGACATGCTTAAGGAACAAAATCAAGTTTAAAAGCATCCTCATATCTAGAGCGTTGGTAAACAAAAGTGGCACGTTTTCGTATGGTAAATCGGAAATAATACTCGGAATCAGTCATCCCCAGTACTCGCCAGACCTCGCTACGGTAGACGTTGTTTACGTTCTGGCTCATAGGTCGCAAATTTGAGATCTGCGATCAGAAAGCTTGGCCTTCAACAAAAGTCTTCCAACAGAGTGTTACATTAATTTATTTAATAGGTCGCCTTGTTAAAATGTTTCCAATTTCTTTATAATAATCTATTTTTCTTTGATATTTCGTCTACAAGTTACCAAATGATGTCTTAACTAACTGTGAAATTTACATAAACATGTGATTAGTTGTTTTCTTTTCATTCAAATAGTCTATGTTTTATTGGGACAACCCTCGTACATTCTTAGTCAGATTTGAAATAAAATTCAGTACTACCGGAATAAAGTATTACAAAACAATCATTTTTTTTCCTTATTGTCTGCATCATTACTGAGCTCTTTTCTATTGCAGGTACAAGCCGTACCGTATCCAAGGCTGCACTTTTCTTTGTTTGATATACTGCTCTTAAATGTAAAGTCTATTGTCAGAATTCTTATTGATCAAATTATAATGTTGTGTAAATTTACTATACACAATAGCGTGTTCTAGCAGCTATTAGCAGAAGATGAGTTAAAGCAGGGGGTCCAACGTATTTGTTTTTTTTTCGGAAAAGTAAGTGAGCGACATGTTCTCTGCGGAACAAAATGGCGGAAAATTGTGTGATTTGGTGCATTTCAATTCAATGGTCGCTCGCATCGATTATACGACCACCCCGCTATTCCATATTCCATAATGCGACCACTTTCTACAGTCTTATATACCCAGTTGCCACTTATTTTGACACCTTAATTACGACCACAAGGCATTTGCTCGCCGAATACACAGTCAAGTGCCATTGTCTTTTGGCGAGAAGCGAGTTTACAGTTTACAGTCTTCAAGTATCTGACGTACTTTATTCAAGTTAGTGACGTCATTAAAAATAAGATTTACGTTTACGTCAATATTTCAGCGTAAGGAAACAAAATTTATTTTGAATACATATACACAAATGAACAGTAAAAGGTATGCAAGAAAAAGTATCTTGCATGGGACTTTCGGTAAAGATAGAAAAATCTGTCACCTAGGGTGAACAGTTTTGGCGGGAACTCGACAGAGCTTCGTTCCCGCAAAACAGTTCCCCCTCGGTGACAGATTTTTCCATCATCACCTCACACTCATGCAAGATACTTATAATAGTATCAACATTTCTCGGACACCCTTATAACAAAATGCTATGCTCGGTATTGTTGTTTGGGTATATTCTGTGTCATATTTACAATATTTAGAGATTTGTGTACGTTAAAAGGAAAGCATCTTTAAAAAAAAAAAATAAAACCGATTATGGAAGTAATTTTGCTTACTGAAGGAGACTAAAAAAGCGTGTTACCCTTAATAAGTTAAGAGCCCTGGGAATCACACTTGAGCGTCATACGGGGCATAGTGAAATGACGTTTACCCATCCCGCATCAACTTTCGGTTCTACAGGTGCAACCCTAGATACAACTTTTTTTTTTATTCCACCTAAATTAAGAAAAGAAACTGGACTGGTAAGAAATTTATATCGGGATAAAGATTTATATATACGCGCACACACGCACACACACACAAACAAACACAATAATGGATAGGTATATTCTAATTGATATTATAAATACATATGAAGTTCTTGTTTCGGTAAAGCCATTTTCGGGCAAAGATTTAAAGGACCATCCGTGTGTTTGGGTAAAATATTGGCTTTTGATTTGATTTTTAACATTTGTCAGCTAGTGTCTTACTTTCACTTATATAAACGCGTATGAGTGTAATTTCAGATTCTGCACCGAACAAAAACATGCTTACCACTTCCACGCCAAACATTTAAGGTGTTTGAACATAAAAAAATTAACCATAAAGTACCCATGTAAAGTGCAAAAGCCGCCGTGAAGAAATATATGCAAACATCCGATAATAATTTCGCTAAAATATGTCCACGAACGTTATATTTTGACTAAAAACACAGTTTTAAGTCACAAAATTGTTTAGGCCTCTAGAAACATAAGTTAAAAAACCGAGTGGAGCTTACACATCTGGCCTCCGGGTAGGAGTATTTATATTACGATAACATTGATATAAATCTACTTACCAGGTCAAAATATCTACTCCTGAAATGCACCAAATCACACAATTGTCCGCTATTTTGTTCCGCAGAGAACATGTCGCTCACTTACTTTTCCGAAAAAACCAAATACGTTGGACCCCCTGTAAAGGTATAACGACATAAAATACATTCTATAAATACTAAAAGACTTTACATTTATTTAAACTAGTTTATATCTTGTTGATGTTGAGCAAATCAAAACACCATTTTCACGAAATCAATATGGCATCAAAACCACGAAGACCGAAACAACGAATCAGTATTATAAGCGTTCGTCTAATTTTTCGAGATCTTTAAGCTCGACTATTCAAAGAATATGTGGTGCTATTCTACGCACTTTTTCGGCATCGCCGTCGCTATCACACTTTTGTAAGGTTAGCGTGCAACCCACTAAAATCTTACAAAATTCTATAGCTATCTAGGCAATCAGGTGCAATTTTGTAACTTAAATACTACTTAATGTACAACTTTAAGACTTTGTACAATTGTTCACCATCATATTTCGAATATTTGTGCCAAGAACCATGACTACCTTCCATTTTAAAGATATTTTGACCCTTTAGCTACTCAGATTTTAAGATTTTAAGGCTAAAGTTTGCTTTCAAGCATGTTTCCACTCTTGACTTTATTACCTATTAAACTACAGCTGTGAAACTTTGTACACTTGTTCACCATCATATTCTAACTAAGTTTGCTATAAACCATAACTCTGTCTTCCATTTTGATCAATTTATGGCCATGTTTGCAGCTAGAATTTTTAGTTAAAGTTTGCGTGCAAGCAGTAACAATCTTATTTACGTTTTTACTACTTGTACTAGAGCTTTAAATCTTCTTCACCATCTTATCTCAGGACAGGATAAGTTCTTTTTCAAACTCAACATGAAGTTTCATGTTAAAGTGTGTCAAGAACCATAACTCTACCTTGATTTTTTAGTAATTATCGGTCTTTTTTCACTTTTTGGACGTCGACATTATGGTTTAAATTTGCATGCAGACTCGTAACATTTTTATCATTTTGATGACATCTTAGAAACTTTGTGTTGACAATCATAAATCTTGTTAGTTTGTCAAGTACCATATTATTTCTAATATGCATTTTGATTGAAATAAATCCCCTTTTATGGTTAAAGTTTGCATGCAAATTTCTTTATTATGTAATGTTACACCAAAAGTATAATACATATGACACTGCCATACTTTGGTAGGATGTGTCGAGTAATTAATGGTGGGTGAGTCGACAGTGCAGTGGAGGGGGGGGGGGGGGGGGCGGGTAGAATGGGGTGAGTGTCAGTGGTGACTGGGTTGGGTACCCCATCCAAAATATTTCATTTTATTTATTTGTAAACTCTAACCAAAAATCATTTTTTTTGCGTTGGGATGGGGCGGAGATTTAGGTTCCTATCCACCAACACATCCCCCTCAACCTCCAGAAACCAATAAAACACACTATGCTTTGGAAGAACCTGGGCTACACACACTTTCCACATTTATTTGAATGTTTTTTGTCTCATTAACTTATTACATTGACACACACTTTGGACAGGCTGTGTTTTGTAAGTGTGGCGATTCTTGATAATGCATATATCACTTTTTGATAAGAAATTACGAGTCGTTTATGGTTGGGAAAGGTAAAGTGGGTTCGGGATCACAGGTGCTGGGCAAGGTATCCCATACCTCAAAAATCTTTTGTTGCTTTAATGTATTATTTCATTTATTTGTTAACTAACAAACGAACTAAGAGTAAGTTAATATGATACTTTATTTTATGCTTTACGGTGAAATATAGAATTTTCCCGGTGAAATAAAAGTGGTATTTCACTGTTTTCAAACAGTGGAATATCATTTTTATTTTCACTGATTTTTACACTTTGGTACCCAACCGCACATAACATACCAAATGAGAACGTTTAGAAAACGGGCTCAAATTTGTATATTTGACGTCATGACGTCACGTCATATACAAGCGGTTTTGGCGCCAATTCTTGCAACTTTTCTGTCAAATGCACGCAAATTTTGCTCTAAAAGCATAAAATAAACAGAAAATTTGTTTATACCAGTGAAAGATAGAAATATATTTCACTCGTGAACTCCGGAATTACGTATTTTCACTCGTGGCTTCGCCACTCGTGAAAATACGAATTCCGAAGCTCACTCGGTGAAATATATTTCTATCTTACACTGGTAAAAACAAATATCCTCTATATCCACCACTATTCCCTCTCCCTCTCAAATTTTTGTTTTGACTTTTTCATTTTCAAACTCATTCAATAAAGTGTTAAGGGGTGGATCAGGTGTACTCCATCCCATTCATTTTGTTGTTTTATTATTTTTTAAGGCCAAAGCAAAAAGTATAAAACAATGCAACTTTCTTTGGTAAGAAGTGTAAGGTGTCTAAGGGTGGGGTCAGAGGTGTCTGGGTGTGGTTACCCTAAAAACAAAATAAAATTACTAATTTATATTTTTCTAAGCTAAACCGAACATTCATGTTGTTGGGGTTCGGATTCCGGGACCTATCCACCACATTTCCCTATCTCCAAAAGCTTTGTTTTCCTTTTTATCTTCTTTTTTTTTCTTCTTTCAAGACTCGTACCAATTAAAAAATGGCGGTGTTGTAGAGAAGGGTCAGGGTGTTCTAAAGACTTTCGTAGTGTTGTTAGACTTATAGAAGGTTAGAGTTCATAACACGAATTGTACCGGGTTTATTATTATAACCAGGTTTTTAGTGATCCGGATGAACCGGAAGCTCCGTGATTTAGTAGTTTTTCCCTCATGGCAAGAATAAAGAAAGTCGAAAATAACCTTGTCTTTGAGTTTTATTCAGTAAAACAAAGTCGTATAAGTTTATAGAGAACACAGGAGTAACCTCCTATGTTTTTTTCCATATTTTTTGCTCATTTTTTTAAAAGGTATAAAACAAATGACACGTAAAAACTTTGGTATGAAGTTTTGAGGGGTTGAACGGGGTAGGTTAGGGTTTGAAAACATACAGTAGTCTGGGTGGGATACGCGCTCTAATTTTTAAAGATTTTTTTATTGACCAACAAACTTTTGTTGTTTTATTTTGGGTGTTGGTGATGATGGGGAAGAATCTGATCGAATTCCTTATTCACTCCACAGTTGAAATGATGCACCATTTAAAATGAATTGAAAGGGAATTAAATTTGAAATTACATGATTGCAAAAATCTACAAAATTTCTTAACATCAGTTAAAGAATTTTGAATATGGGACCATAAATAGCTGAACTATGGCTATCTGAAATTGCTTGTTTAATGCTATTGGAGGCAGCCATTTTGAATGTTGATCAGAGACATAATCAATTCTTGTGCACAAATAGAAATATTTACATTCCTATTGATTTCTTCGTTAAAAATAATTCGGTTCATTTTGCATGAACCGCATGACCCGTAATGACGTCAGTACCGTCATGGCTGTTACTATTGAAAACTACCACGTATTACTCTCCCTTTTCACTTAATACTAATTTTTGAAAGGTTCGACATATCTTTATTTAAAGAAAAAAAATGAATAAAATGTAAATATCAGTAATGATTCTTATTTTGGTGCGGTTCATGCAGATTGGACGTGCACGCGAGAGCTGGCAAATTTAGCATAAAGCGCTTGCGCGCTTTATGGATTTGCCAGCTCTCGCGTGCACGTCCAATCTGCATGAACCGCACCAAAATAAGAATCATTCTTTAAATAATCAATCAGAAAATCTCAACATAATAGAAAAATCTCAACGTAATATTAAGTTTAACGTTAAATAATATTGGAAGTTCATTATAAATATTATTTTAAGTTTTTTCTGTGATTTTTATTTGAAATTTTTAACACAATGTAAAATAAAAACATTGACTTGTGTTTATTATTGGATATTATAACTGATCACCTGATTCCTTTATTCCTTACTGTCTCTTTTAATAATTCCTTTATTGTTCGAATAGTCAAGCGTGTGGTCGTTTCCGACTTTTTGAATGCCGAATTGTTGGTGTTAGGCTACTCGAAAAATAGCTCGAATCTATGTCGTTTCAAACTGTGGTTAAATATGTTTCGGAAATCGTTAACCAGACTCCGCTGAATGCCTCTGGTTAAAATCTTGTTTCAGATGAGCAGTTTGAGTTACAATTTTCTACATGCTTCCAATAATGTCACTCCTGAATGGTACCCAGACATGACTTGTGAGGATGTACAAAAAACGGAGTAAGTCATTTCTAGTCTCCAAATTACACTTTTACAAGAAAATCATTTACATGCGTACATGTGTTTCTTTTTTATTATACAGGTTTTTAAATGAAAGTAATCCATAAATGCATATTGGTTTGTTATAACGCATAATAACGTTCATCAGGCAAATGGAATGATACTTTTGTTTTTTCATTTCTGTTAGAGAATAATCCTATGAATCTATAAATATATCACGCAAGTGAATAAGTATTTCAAACAATCAAACGAACTTATAACACGACATATTTTATTCGATATGAATCATTACTAACCTGACACGCAAGATACCTATAACATGTATAAGAATGCCTGTAAAATTAAAACTTATTATGTCACTTCTAGACGATCTATCTCTTTCACGACGTCACTTCTTATTCAATTTGTTGAAACTGTAAACTCTTTCAGTAACCGTTCAATTAAGAGCTTTGAAACTTAACATACTTGTCTAACATTACCGTACCAATTATCAGGACATGTTTCATAACCTCTGACTGTATTTGCCAAAGTTATGCCCCTTTTACTTATACTTTTTGTTAAGTTTACTTTTGTTAACATCAAACCAACCAAGCAACAGATTTTTGTAAAAAATCTTTCTCCCCTATTTATCATGTACTTTTCTTCTAAAAAGCTTCGTAAGTTTTAATACTTTGCGATATAATAAGAAGATAAGAAGCGTTAATAGTGTCTTCTGGTGGTAAAAGGTATTGCAGGATAATGGACATCTATCACGGGTACAATCACATTGAACTGACAACAAACTCTCTAGATGGGGGATGGATGGTCTTTCAGAGTAATGGTGAACGGAAGTTACCTTATACAACCCACCCTCCCTCCAACCAACAATTTTAAAAATTTAATGTTTTATTTCTTACATGTCTGATCTCACAACACAATTCTCAAAGAGCGGAGTCGGTTGGTCCGGTTTGATGAATATATCCCACATCTGCTCCTCTCAAAACAAATTTTCTTTTTTATTAATGTACACGTTGACTAAAATTGATTTTTCTTTGTCAGCTTCAGCCGTTATTAAACAGATATTTTCTTTACAACTCTTGAACACTAAAATGATATCCTGGATTTCGTCGCGTGGCGACGTTTTTTTCTCGTTAAATTTATTCTATGAGATTCTTTCTTAATTACAAAATGCACTATAATATTGTCTGAAAATGATTTATCTTAAGAACATTAATTTCTTTACTTGATTAATAAAACCTATTTGTAAATTTAAAAAAAGCTGTCGCCAGGAGATTTTACAAGGCTCTATTTTATTTGTGAAATTAATGCGAACACAAACCGAATTATAAGATATTCTTAAATGCCCTGTAATAATAAAATGTAAAAAAAAACAAAAACTTCCGGTAGAAGAAAACAATTTTATCAAAAAATGTTTTGAAAAGTTCCAATGCATGAAGTTAAATCACTTGCCTTTGTCAATCATATACATGTACTCCCTTTATCTTTTCTCTTGTCCTCTTTTTGTAAGCAACAGAAAAATACTTCCTCATTTTTATTCTTTGTGTTTAGCCAATTAATTTGCTGTCTTTTTTTATAATACTTATCTCGAGTTTGAAAGATAATAACGAACCTATGAATATTAGTTAGCATTTTGTTTTTCGTTTATAGTCATGGGAATGAAGTTGCACGTGTGATAACTGCAATAGCCAGAGACTCGAAAATGGCAGGTATGTTGTAACCATTTCATTTTTCTCAACTCTTATGAGGTAAGAGTTTGAACGTTTTTTTTAAATGTCAATGAAGGTCAGTTCATCATGAGACATTTTAACAAATAAGTTCCTTTATTCTTACAAGGTATGGCTAGTTTACATCCTTTTGGTGTTGTCCAAAACAAATGGTTGACTATATGTCTTCTATATATTTATATTATAACAATTCAGATTATTCGGATGCTTTCAATTTATGCATAGTATTTCGGTTGGTAAATGTATTCTTTATAGAATTCTTTATGTTTTAGGTTTATTCACATGAAACCGAATTTTATTGTCAGATTTCAAATACTATATTACTGATTTTACCGACTATTCTATGACAGTAATCCCGTAAGATATTAGGATTTATTTGCTAAGTATGTAATGTTTTAGAACTTTAACTTTAAAGCAAAATTTAATATGAAGGCAAATTACTTTGGATAGGTCATCGATTATCAGTCCGCATTACTAGACTTTTTAAATTATACTGTCTAAGAATGTAGTCGGTTCCGAATACTACATGTAGCAGCTTTAATTTGTTACCTTGAAAATTTCAATTATTTACGGCACACACGACTGTATCAAAGGGTTTAATTTAAAATACAGAACAAAGAAGACTTAAAGTGATAAAAAACCGGTGTATCTGTTATCAAAGTGTGTAGCTTAAATCATATTGTTAACAATACAGTCGAATATTAAAAGCCGTATTTCCTATGAATCGTTATTTCTACTATTTTCTACTATTACGGTGTCTCAATAATTTTTCTACAGCTCTGAAAGTCTTTGAAATGGAGAAATACCCTGGTCAGAAGAACACCTATGGACATTATACGTCAGGGGATGTTCTTGCAAAAGCATTTGTATTTAACTTTGAGGATATCGATATATTTGTGAATGCATGGATGCAAACAAAAAACTTTGAACCACTGGATGTTCTAACTGAGGCTGCACTAAAGACAGGAGTAGAAAATGTAAGAATATGAGCAGTTTGAAAATATGATAGGTTGGAATATAAAACGAACACATATCGCTTAAGAAAATCATTGTTTAGTATCATTTACTCCATGCACTGTATACTTATAGACAGTGAACACTTTTAAGCGAACAAACATTTCGCGCCTCTAACCTCAATAAAGTACACGGTGCATTTTTTCATATCGAAAGGTTTTTAATCGAGGCTTTACTAAAATACACAGCAATGCATTTCGGGTGAAAATTATACATTAAATATTTATACAAGCATAAAATGTATAAGCAGTTATATCCTTTTTATTGTTCGTTTTATTTTGGTACAATCTTCCTTATAATGGTAATGGAACTTTATCCGGTAGTTAACATTAATTTTGCACTGTTTTTTTTAATTGACAGGGTAGGCGAAGTTTAGGAGCAATATATTTAGTGCCAGTTGGTAAGGCAGGAAATGGATTATCAAACAACATTTACACCATTACTATTGGAAGCATAAACCAGTTTGGCGCAGTCCCGCCTGATGCTACCATTGACGCTAGCGTGATAACTTCCGGGTTTTCAGATGGATATGGCATAAATTCCAGTTCTACAGTGATGGTACTATTTTTAGTTCGTAATTGCAGGGAATATTTTAATGTTATGTTATACATTAGAATGTTAAGTGTTTGATGCCATAGTGACTACTTGGCATTGTTCGTTTTGATTTTAAATCGGCCATTGTCTGTGATTACACACATACAACAATAATTAAATGAACTTACAGGATGTGTTCTTTTCCTAGGCAACAACGTCCCAGAACAAGACATGCACAGCATACTTTAAAGGCGCATCTTTAGCCACGGCGCATATTGGAGCAATTATTGCCCTCGGGCTAGAAGTTGGGTATGCACCTTTCGTTTGTTTTCTAAAGTGTCGCGAGCTGTTTTACATTTTTAAAATAAGCAAATCTACCTCACTGTCTCTCAGGTGACACAGTTTACGACATTTTTGAGCGAGAATAAAAGGTTTATATTTCTTTGAAATGGTAAAGGTAAGTGATATTTCTCATTCAGCGTCTGTAAAAACTATTATAAAGATAAAAAAGTTTCCTTTCACGGTAATGATTTATAGTTTTATCAGAAAATGCTATCCACGGTAATGATTTAAAGTTTAATAAGTAAATGATATCCACGGTTATGATTTAAATTAAAATAAGTAAATGCTATCCACGGTAATTATTTAAAGTTTAATCAGTAAATGCTATCCACGGTAATTATTTATAGTTTTATAAGTAAATGCTATCCACGGTAATGATTTAAAGTTTAATAAGTAAATGCTATTCACGGTAATGATTTAAAGTTTAATAAGTAAATGCTATCCACGGTAATTATTTATAGTTTTATAAGTAAATGCTATCCACGGTAATGATTTAAAGTTTAATAAGTAAATGCTTTCCACGGTAATGATTTAAAGTTAAATAAGTAAATGTTTTTCACGGTAATTATTTAAAGTTTTATAAGTAAATGCTATCCACGGTAATTATTTAAAGTTTTATAAGTAAATGCTATCCACGGTAATGATTTAAAGTTTAATACGTAAATGCTTTCCACGGTAATGATTTAAAGTTAAATAAGTAAATGCTATCCACGGTAATTATTTAAAGTTTTATAAGTAAATGCTATCCACGGTAATGATTTAAGTGAAAGGATTTCAACGTTATTTCTAAAAAAAATGAATGTACAATCATCTTTAAAATAGGAAATACGTCTTTCATAATATTACGCGAGATGAATATTTCCAAAAAGAGAATAAGTTTTTATGATTAACACTTTTGTAACGTTTCGTCGTCAATAACAAAAAGGTGAAATATGCATATCAGGAATTGCCACATTCAGAAAAAAAACAGCCTCCCCACACAGTCAAGAAGAAGAGAGGGGGAGAGAGCATGGTTAATAAAATAATCAGTTTAAAAAAGGACGCCACTAACAAAAAACAAAAATGAGAACCCGAGGGGTTACCGCCTTGGAACGGTCAGTGGCAAATCAAATTGCCACTGGGGGTTTAAACCAGGTTCTAGGGTGCACCAACCTCACACTTGCCCCAACAGGTTCTCGTATCACAAGACAAGTACAAATTGTCTTGGTGAAATAACTCCAACCCACCCATCAGCTCAACAATGTTGTATGCAAAAGCATACAAACATAAAAACATAAGAAGCTAATAGCATTGCAAAGCCAAAGGGCAGGTACTCAATGATCTTTCCGAGACCAGAGCACCTGGAGTAAAATCAGCAAGAACACGATGACAGGGATAAAAGAAACAAATCGAGCTTCTAGGTTCTTTTAAGAAAAGATTTCCCCATTAACCTTCATAAACTCTTAAACCCCTGCCACCGTCGTGCAATCAAAGAGGTAAGCATAATGATCAACTGTAGAAGGGTTAATCACTAGGCCTGCAGAGCGCTGTAAAATATATTTTACATATTTCTTCCAGATATAGAGTTGTATTTTAAAATGATAACCGCGACAAATTATTTCCCAGTGTTTTATAAACATTTTATTTAGTAATATTTACAAATTGTAGATAAATAACAGTCAATAGAAATTTCTCAATATTATTATTAAAACCCATAAGGAAATTTAAAAAGCTATGGGCGGGAGATTCTACAGGGTTCTGTATGATTCGTGATATACACACAAGCATATACAGAAATATAAGATTTGTAATATTTGTTCAACATAAATAATTTTCCGACAGTTATTTTTCTTTTATCTTGTATTAACAGAAAACATTTGTCTCAGCGGGACATTCTTCACCTTCTTGTGTTATGCTCTGAGCATGCGACATTAGACGCTGCAACAGATTTTAAGAAGAACGGCAACGGAAAATATTGTAAGATATCTTAAGCACATGTATACTAATCTCAATTTTTTTTACAATGTAGAAGCGTAACAAGTTAGTTAAATACTGCTTAAAGTTAACCACTATTAAAAGATGCCTGACCTTTTTAATGTTGCATAATCGTTAAAAGATATGACAGCGCGTGCTAGTGTCCGCTTTACGGAGTTGGAATGTTACGTGAAAATTCAACGACCATATGATATATTAAAGTCGATCGATTTTAGATCGAATCAACACGATTATCCTCTTAACTCATATGAGAAAATGCGCTTATTACCAAGCAAGTACTCAAACAAAAGAATTATAGTACCACTAATATCTTGTTGAGGTTTTAAATATTATAAAAAAGACAGAAAAGTTAATTTAAAAGCCGCCGAGGCTTGGTTTGATTGAGCCCGTTCATGAGCAGTAGAAGAATTGCCTATTACTGCCCATGCCGCCTAGCCAAAGGTTGAGCGTAACTCAGGTTTTGCACCAATGTAAATATCATTTTCAATGGCATTCAATGGTTATTAATTAATTATAGGAGTGATTGAATCTACGTGGCGACGTTTTACTGCCGCCACACGGCACAAACATTGCTACAGAAAATGAAACAGATGGAAAAGGAACTTTGGAAGCCACCGAACAGGACAAATGCCGAAATACTGCAAGAGTCACATAACATTTTTACTTAAGGTTTCAGAGTAAGAGATTCAAATCTTGTTTCTTTTTCAGTTCATGAAAGTCTTGGGTTTGGTGTGTTAAATGTTTCCTGTTTTGTTAACAATGCTAAAAGGCATATTACGCCGACACCAGAAATGAAATATAACTCATTCCGACCTTTGCAAAGGTAAGTTAAACCCAGCTGAAGACCTTGCAGGTATGATGTACATATTTTTTTATTATTAAAACATTCCTAAAAATGTGCTGTAAATAACTGGAAGATAATTTTTTTGATAACCATAATCAATATGATTATCGTTTTGAATTCGGTGAATAATACATTGGATAATTATATCCAAGTGTATGATTCTTCAAGTGGGTATCATTTGAGGCACGCCACGGGAAAAGGTACCTTCTGTCATTTTTTGGTATCATTTTTGTTGTTACTATATTTTGAACGAAAGTTCAAATTTCTATTATTTTCTCATAACAAAACAGCGATTTTTTTTACACATTTTGACAATAAAATGGTATTTTAACCGCGAATTGCATAACAATTAATGTCGTCTGCTCAACTTAATGACGTCGTTTCAAGGATTGACGTCAACTGCCCGAAGGTACCTTTTCCCGTGGCGTGCCTCATTTCTTTTATGAGGTAAAATGCATTGATATATTTGGTCATTTCACCAAGATAAAATTAATGTTTTTCACGAAACATTTTAGACAGTAAATATTGGTAAATTCAACCAGAAGTTTCGTAGTTTCAAACTACCTCTTTTTGTTACTTTTGTAGATCGAAATTTAATTGAACTATGTAAGTAAAAATATAAATGCAAACTTCCTGCAACAAACATTTCGTTTATTGTAATGTTTATTTATCAAAACTTCTCAACCTGTTAATATATCTTTTCTTTGACTTCTTTTGTAGTTTATCTGAGTTACGCATTTGTTTTTAATGTGTTATCATTATCGCAATGTCCGCCTGGAAACTTCAACTAATTCCTGCTATTTTCCGTGCGTACTTTTTCGTACGGGTAATAATCATCAGTTCATTAGGCGACAAAACAATTGTCATGACGCCGAGGCAGAAAAAGCTCTCTATTCATGGTTAGACTCTTGGGTTGTTTCTCGCTTATTCTCACTCTCGTGTTTCTGCTTATTAATTATTATTTGGGACCGGGCAAAAACGTATTACTCACTTATTTTCGTGAGTAAAACAATTATTCACTAATTCCATTGTATCTACACTACAACAATTAATCACAAACACGAAATAGGAAATAGGCTTTAGTATTTGACAGCTTTTCAATCGACAAATGTATTAGTTGATATATCGTGTATTAAGAACAAAATCTTTCTTGAACAAAATATCTGAGTGTCAGTCTATAATATTATGGAAATCTTTCTCAGTTTTTGTCATCATGTATGTCCGACACTATATTTCTTTCTATAACGTTTGTTAACTGCGATTTGCACTTCCAAGTGGAGTAGAGAGCTTTACACGAGCCATCGGATAAGCGCCAATCTGTGAGCCAGTCAGCAAACCCGAGGTAGAAAAGACGATCTGTTCTAGGTACCCAATTGCAATTACATCGAACCTAAAACATACTAATTACAATTGAGAATACAGACATAAGATATTTATCTAGAAATAGTCGAGAAGTCATCTCTTGTCCAGCATGTACTTCTACAAATAAGAAATGAAAAGACGTGATGAATAAAACCAACTCATACACATACAAAACAGCTGGGCGGGTGGGTGGGAATCATCCACAAATGTTCACGCTGTCAAATACTAGCCTCGAGTGATTTAAATTAAAGCAAATTCGGATTATAAAAGGCCTTAGCACGAAAACTACATGCTAAACGTCAAAGAAAGGCGGGAAAATCATAAAGCTTGAAAAACCTTATAGACTAGCTATATACCTCATATAGACTTGCCACATAACCAATCAGAAGCAATGTCAAACGTGAATAATTTTATTTACTCACTTATTTTCGTGAGTAAAACAATTATTCACTAATTCCATTGTATCTACACTACAACAATTAATCACAAACACGAAATAGGAAATAGGCTTTAGTATTTGACAGCTTTTCAATCGAGCTAAAACAAAGAAGGATATTGAAAAACAAGAAATATTAGACTAGACAAAACTGTTTAAAAACAAAACTTCTTTATGAACAATTCACATCCCATTTAGCCACAAAATGATTAGTGTTACCACAAAATTATACCAATACTGATCCGTCCTTGCAAGCCGCAGTTTCTAAAACCGACAAGGTAACAAGATAATAGTGTTCCGTTCTTGCAACCAAAATGTCTTAATGCCACTCTAACACAACCAAACCAGCTATCCGTCCTTGCAGGCAACGACCCATTCATGCCACTAAGATATCATGACCAAAACGGTCCGTTCCTGCAAGCCACGAAACCCAGAGACACAGAGGCACCGTAACAACAAAGGTCAACTTTGCAAGCCACGACAATCTTACGTCATCTGAGCACAATATTAACAGTGATCTTTTCCACGACTTCTCCTTTTGCCGCCGAGGCAATGTAACAACAACATAGGTCCGTTCATGCAAGCCCCGACCACCTAATGCCATCTGAGCATAATATCAACAGTGGTCCGTTCTTGCAAGCCACGACCCCTCCCCTGCCACCGAGGCAGTGTTACCACAACAAAGGTCCGTTCCTGCAAGCCACGACCACCTAATGCCATCCGAGCACGGTATCACCAGTGGTCCGTTCTTGCAAGCCACGACCTTTCCAATGCCGACGAGGCAATTTACCAACGAAGGTCCGTCCCTGCAAGCCACGACCACCCAATGCCATACGAGCACAATATCAACTGTGGTCCGTTCTTGCAAACCACGACCTTCCATATGCCGCCGAGGCAATCTAACAACAAAGGTCCGATCCTGCGACCCCTTTATAAATAGAAAAGCATAATTTCCACTCTAAACTATTTTTTAAAAACGGAAAAACAAACATCACTTGGAAAACAATTTTTAATATTGTCTTATGTTACTTTCTTATAACTGTTCACTCGTCAAACAATCACAGTAACGTAACGTAAACTAAACCAATCGTAAAATTTAACAGTAACATAATAAGTTCAGTCTCAAATTACAATAACAATCAACGACGTCTGAATATTCGATCAAACCCCGACTACTACAGTAACATCATATATTCAAATTCAAAGATACAGACAATCTCTCATGTAAAGAGTCTTTAACGTAACCGTCTTTTGCGACATTAGAGCGCCACCTGCCGTGTTTCTTCCATAGTCTTTCCTTAGTACCACAATTGGCGCTAATAGTAGCGGCGCCAGCTCTAAAAGAATGAAGTCCGTACTTGCGAGGGTCAAGACCCAAAACATTCAGTTTTTCAATGAAAAGTTCTCTTGTTCTTGTATATGATAAAGGCTTATTACATAGTCTTAACACAAAAGAGTTCGACTGTTTGTTAAAAATAACACCTCTAAATATAAATTCCTGAGAAATAATCGTCAATCCTGCTTCTTTCAAATAGCGCACTAGTAGTGTCCATGGGCAAGTTACGTTGCCAGTTTTAGCAAAAACTACATGTTGTCCATCTCTATAAATGTCAGTTTTAGATTTTTCAATATAAACAGAGCAATAATTATCAAAAATTTCTATGTCACTACGTTTGATATTTAACGCCTCACTTATTCTTAAAAAACCAGCAAATGAAACGACGAATAAAGTAATAAGCCTCAGATCCGCGAGGGAGCAATTTTCAGAAGCAAATTGACAAACGAATGATTTTAGAATTTCTGGAGTAATTGGCTCTTTCTTAACTAATGGTTTGGCAACCTTCCGTCTACAGCCTTCTAAACAAAGTTTTAGCCATTGATCGGAGCATGGATTTTGTACAACTGCGTTAATGTTGTGTGCCCAATTTATTGCATAAAAAATATTGTTTATCTTTGATTTACTCGAAGAAGTGTCCTCTTGTTGTACAATCGACACCAAATATAATGCGACTGTCACTGGTGATGCCGGTAAATACTCGAATTTACATAATTTGCACCAAGAAACGAACTTCCGAAAACAATTAGAGTAATTACATACAGTTGAAGACTCTTTACTTCTTAAGACTGCGTCTTTAACTTCTGAAAACAGCCCTCGGGACATGTGGGAACTACGGCATTTGTCGTTTACATCTTTCCATCTATCTGAATCAAACAATCCTGTAAACATAAAAAGATGATGCAATATAAAATCTGTTATAACAATTGTTTAATACCTGTTCTTGTAACATCTCATCTAACAACTGTTTATGAACAATCTAACCGTATGACTAAAACTTTGCTTGTAAAGTTTTCTGAACCAAAAATAGTGTCTTTGTTTCTACCCTGAACGTAAATTTCTGTGGGATCATTAAATAACAAGACTTCTTTAATGTACTGAGACGAAACTGAATTGGGTCCGAACAACATAGGAAAAAATGCGCTCGACGGCCAATAGGGAGCTACAAGAGTTCCGCGTGCTTTGCAAAAAATTAAATGATTGATGGTCTTTGGAATCAAATATACTGGCGGAACCAACCAGTTATTTTCACCTGCCCAATTTTGTGTAAACGCGTCCACGTTTTCTGAAGAAGGAGTCCAAAACAATGAATTAAACCGTGGCAATTTATTATTATAGTCATTTGCGAACCGGTCTATGTCATGTGGACCGAAAAAACTATCTAACAAATTGAAAAATTCGTCGGACACGCCATAATCATCATAATCAATCAATTTACTGTACTCATCAGCAACTCTGTTTTCATCCCTTCGTATCCATTTTAGTGACAACGAAATGCTGTTTATCAAACAAATGGAATGAATCTCCTTAGCAATGTTATGCAACTCGAACTTCATGCTACCTTTTTCATGAATCTGAATGCAATTTTTATTGTCCGTACACCATTCCACGTATTTTCCGCTTAACTTGTTAGCAAAACTTTGCAAAGAATATTTAATTGCGAGCAACTCCCTCGCCGTAGAACTTAAAGAACGTTCGCTTTCAGACCAGAACTTGTGTGCAACAGTTTTATCGCACTCTACAAAATAGGCCGCCCCCGCCGTATTCGACGCATCCGAAAAAACAAGTACAGAAGGCAGAGATGAAGTAAACAGTTTTTTACGTAAAGGCATAATCAACTGATTTTTCCAAAAACGAATACATTCTGTCACGCTCAAATCAAGGAAAACAATCCCGTCCCAAGATTTTCTACTTTCAATAATCCTATACAAAACTTTTGTTTGAAAATAGCAGCTATTACCAAGAACTGGAGCCATTGAAATGATTTTACCAGTTAATTGGGCAAGTTTTCTTGCCGTCACGAAAGGTAATTTCATTAAAACACTATCTATTGTTAAAAGCGCATTTTTAATTCTTCGATCTGGAATCTTTAAAAACCCGCTTTTCAAATCCCAAATATACCCTAGCCATTCCAAAATCTGTACTGGAATAAAAATAGATTTTTCTAAATTGATAACGAACCCTGCTTTAACCAAAGTATCTTTAACAAACGCAGCATCTCTTAGAGCAGAATCATAATCTTTGTTTATCCCCCAACCGTCATCGAGATAAACTACAACTCTAAGCCCTAATGTTCTCCAATATTTGACAAGTGGCCTTAACAGTTTGGTGAAAATATAAGGGGCACTTCTTAAACCAAAGCAAAGGACTGAAAATACAAAAAATCGACACTTGCCCTTTAATTTCCACATAAAGCCAAGGTATGTCTGTTGAACTGGATTAATTGATAAATGATGGTACCCACTTGTCAAATCAAATTTGAACATAAACCCACCTGGTAATAAATACTCGTGAGCTATTTTATAATCTTCAAATTTAACATGGTCTTTTTTGACATATTGATTTAAGACGCTTAAATCCAAAATAAGACGTTTCTTACCAGATGAATTTTCTGCTACTGATAAAGGATTAATGTTATGCGGTTTAACAGCAACTTCATAAATACAGTTCTTTTTAAGCAAGTCCTCAACAGCTGAATCAACAAAATCTGCATTTCGTAAGGCTGACTGATTATTTTTAATTTCAAAAGACGGCGGATTTTCAATGAAAGGTATAGTATAACCATTTTCTATGAAATACACAATTTCTTCATTAGAGGGCTTCAAAATGTTTTTCCAAAAACTTAAACAGTCTTTCAATCGGCCTTTAACAGAGTCATGACGTAAAGTAATGTTTCTTTCTTTAACTTCGCAAAATAACGAACACTCTTGTAAACAATCTAAGCTATGGTCAAAAAATCTATACTTATCATAACTAGAAAAAGTCTCTTCACTGTTGCTCTTGCTTTGTGCCGGTTTTGACGTCGTCGCTAGATGTGGTAGCTGCCACGGATCCCTGTCCTGCACCAAATGCGCTGTTTCCACCCGCCCTGGCACAACCTCTGGAGAAGTGCCCCACTTGTCCGCAGTGGAAACAAACAACCTGTCTGTCGAACGACTTTCCGTAGAAGCCTCTCCCTCTGCCTCGATTTCCCATGGAGCCACGAAAATTGGGGTCAGAAATAAAAGAAGCAGAAGATGCACTCTTAACCTCTGCCTTCTTTTTAGCCCTCTCTTCAGCTCGTCGAATTCTCCTATCATCGTCGGAATTATCTGCGACGTCAAGATTCTCGTATTCTGCAATGGTCCCCCAACCTGCCTCCGAAGAGTCAGCTATTCTTATAAGCTTATTACGATGTTCAATGGAAACCTTCAGCTCTTTAACAAAGTCCAACGCCTTATCTGCCTCTCTCAATTTAATGGCTTTTTCAATGCTCGCTACAGTGTCAAGAATTGAAGAATTGAACTCAAACTGTATTCTATTCGAAGCCTTTCTAAGATTAAGCGTATGGACACGCTTTACCTTTTTGGAAACGCTGTCCTCTATCCACTCAGTGTCTCTTTTGAAGTCCCTCTTCAACGCAGCAAATTGCGAATCAAAATAATCTTTCAGTTGATTTAAATCGTTGCTCTGGCTTGAAGCTCGCACACTGTCACTATTATGACCTTCAGTGTCCGACATGCTGTAACAATAATCATCCACAAATGTTCACGCTGTCAAATACTAGCCTCGAGTGATTTAAATTAAAGCAAATTCGGATTATAAAAGGCCTTAGCACGCAAACTACATGCTAAACGTCAAAGAAAGGCGGGAAAATCATAAAGCTTGAAAAACCTTATAGACTAGCTATATACCTCATATAGACTTGCCACATAACCAATCAGAAGCAATGTCAAACGTGAATAATTTTATTTATATTAGGTATAATATACACATCTTGATCAATCGAAATGTAATATTTTATTGTGTTTATATCTTCAAGTCAATTTAAATGAAAACAAGAGCTGTAGTAGAAGACAGCGCGCTAGAATATTCGTATCATTTGAAGTAAATGCAATTTATAGATTAAAAAAACGATAAAAATATGGCAAAACATTTATGTACACACAGGTATAATCTTATGAAGTGAATGGTATGTTAGAAAATTTATGTCAAATAACAAAAGAAAATCCTTAATGTTACATACATATTAAACTGAAAAGGTAAAATATTTTGGAAGAGTCGGAAAACTTGTTAGTAATTTATGATTAGTGACATTCATTTTAGTTCAATATCACTGAAATTATGTTACAGAATAAAGAATAAAAATTTAAACACGAATATTGATAAAAAAGTGGGATAATTTTAAAACATAGTGTACATCTTGATGAAATTGATGTAAATTTTTATGGATGAAAGTAATACAAGTTTGAAGTTGTTATCTGTATTTGCTACAAAAGTATGTACCAAGTGAATAAAATCATCAACACAAAACCTATGAAAAAAGGGAAATTACTTTAAAAAATTGTAGCAGAGTTATTGGTCTTGTTGGTTATGGTAAAGATTATGATGGTGATTATATATTTCAAGTTTCAAGTCGAAATCTCATGTAGTTTCAGTTTAGGCCAAGAGCATATTTTAATGCAAAAACTAAGTGCAAAAGGGGCATAAATTAAGAAATATTTGCGATAGATGTGGGTCTTGTTGGTAAATATGTAGAATTTGATGGTGAATATATATTCCAATTTTAAAATTAATATCTTAAGTAGTTTCAAAGTTGTGGGCCAATTGCATATTTTGATGAACACAGAATCTAAGTGAAAAAGGTGCACAATTGGAAAAATATTAGTAGCATAGTTATGGGTCTTGTCGGTGATGATGTAGATTTTGATGTTGAATATATTTTTTTAATTTTCAAGTTGATAACTCATATAAATTGAATATTTAAGTTAACACAACATTTAAGTGAAAAGAGGACATAACTACAGAAGTGTTGGTAGCAGTGTTATAAATCTTGCCGGTAATGATGCATATTTTGATGTTGAATTCCCAAGTTTCAAGTTGATATCTCAAGTAGTTTTAAAGTTATGGATCAAAGTGCGTATTTTGGTTAACACAAAATTTAGGTCAAAAGTGGCAAAACTTAAACAAGAAATATCTTTAAAAAAGATAAACGGCGTTGATGGAAAAGATTTTTATATATAAGAAAGAAAGAAATAAAGAGCGTGCAAAAATTTCGTCTGGTGATAATACGTCGATTAAAGAAGAATGTCTAACATTAACTGTACATTTATTCAGTTTCAATAAAATACATCTTGTAGAGTTAGTACTAATGATGAATAAATGTCATTAAATTACAATAAATGAAAATAATAACAATTTGTTACAAGAGCGAAATTTTCCAAATTTGACGTAAATTAACTTTAAAAAAGTGTCCCTCCCGACTATTGAACCCGGAGCCTCCGCTTGAGAGGCGAGTGTGATAACCACTACACTAACGCGATTTGAATATCTGGACTTGAAATTAACAATCAGTATCAAAGGAACTAGAAAGGAACCAGTAAGAACCAGAAATATCTTCACTTCTCTGTCGTTTTACACTGTGTATTGTACTCGAGTGTTTACCTGACACACATGAATATTCCATATAAAATCGTATTTAAGCCATCAATTGACTTAACTGGTTATTTATACCGTAAATATCTTTTTCTCCAATACAATTATCGCTTTTAAAAACGAAAATGCCCGAATATATAAGTGCCAGGTAAATACTAACAAACAATATAAAAATCGTTACGGTAATCATTAACGAGACCCTCTAATAACCAATCAAAATAATCTATTTGATTTTCCCGCTGCATAATAAGCTTTATTTACAATATTTCAATTGGTCGAAAAACTAGGTCAAAAGTGAGCTAAGACAGCTAACGCCGAAAAATATTTGTAGCATAGTTATGGGTCTTGTTGGTAATGATGAAGATTTTGATAGTTAATGTAAATTCCAAGTTTAAAGGTGATACCTTAAGTAGGTTTAAAGTTATGGACCATATTTTGGTTACCGGACGCCGACACCGACGCGAAAGCCGACTCCGACGCCGGAGCAAGTAAACAATGTTTAAAATAAAATAAATATGCATTTAAAGAACATTTGCTTATTAAAAGTTAAAGAAGCTAATCCCGTTTTATAGTACAACACGATTTGCTAGTTGCTTATCATATTTCTAAACGCATTTATATTTTTACTTCATCTATAACCTTTGAATTGTAAAACACACTGAAATAATCACAACATCCATGCAACGCAATCCTATTGCCTGTGTAGAAGTTATGTTTATTAACAAGTATAAATTGGTTTTGCATTTTAACCATTGGTATTGTCCAACAACATTGACCTGGCACTTCATTAATTTTCGTAAAGGTCATTTTATAAATACGGGTACCGGCGAATACACCGATATATGTATTCAATTTACACGCCAGTGACGCGTGGTGTATTGGAATAGATGCCGGACTACCGATTCGAAGTAGATCGTAACGTTTACGAAATTTAACGAATATGGGGTTAAATGCAAGAGTGCCAGGTCAATATTGTTGGACAATAGCGGTGCAACAGAAACGGTTTTCTAAAAGCTATTAACAACACAGCAACAAAAAATGACTCACTTTTATGTGGTAATTACAAGTATTGAATCAGTACAAGAATGGGTATCAAATGTTATTTTTTCTTTAGACATATTTTAATTAATCGTATAAATATATATACAATAAGGAGGTAATCCATCTTTTATGAATTTGTTTTTGCGTCAACACGCACGAAGAAAATTGTTTTTTTATAAATAAGTTGATACTAAAAGGTATAAGTTTTTTAGTGCCGTGTGATCTAGTTTAGTTTATATGTGTTCATATCACTCTGCGCGATAAGTATTTCATAATGTTTGACTGATAATCATTAACGCTAGAAAGGGACAATTATATTGCGGTTTTACAACTTCATATTTTTGGTATATCGAATCGTATGTTAGAGCGCTAGTGATGTTCTTAAACAATTACAAGTCTGTATGTGTACAGTCAAAGCATCCTGTGCGGAAGACTTAAATAATGTTGACAATCAATTTTAGCATGACCAGTAAAATGTAACTGTGAGCTTTTTTCAAGACTGAGAATGGGCCAATAGGATTTTTTTCCCACTTATCGTTTATGTCAGACGCCTATGTATGTATATGTGTATAGATAATATTAATTTCTGTATTTAATCAACATGTTGAATCTTTTTTACAGACCGTTGAACGACGGAATAAACGAAGTATCATTCTGCTTCGCCTGTGCAGTTGAATATGATGGTGAATGTGTGACAAATATCGAATATGTCCAAATATCGATCGACTTAGAAACAGATGCTTCATACTTAGAAATCATCGTCATTTCTCCCCAAAACACTACTTCTATTCTAATGACCGATACATTAGACCATAAGGTACCTTTACATGCGTCAACTATAAAAACAAACACAGTTTTAGTCAGACATATAAAAGCGCCGAAATAATTAAAAATAAAATTTGTAAGGTAAAACAAGCAGTCATATTAAACCGCTGATTTTTCTCTCATAATTTATCCCTGGTGACTTAAAAACATTGATACATTCGATCAGTACAGTAATCGTAACTATATTTGAAAACTGTTGAGCAGGGTACATATATTTGTGTTAAAATTGAGAAGCGCTCAATATGTGACTAGGCGGCGTGGATAGTAACATGCATTTTATTACTGTCCGTGTAGTGGCTGTAAGAAGTCGCCCAGTACATTCAATCAGTACTTTTAGTTAGATAGAGAGAGAGAGAGAGAGAGAGAGAGAGAGAGAGAGAGAGAGAGGGAGAGAGAGAGAGAGGGTATGGAGCCTGCAATAATGTAATATGTGTCGTGTTCAGTGGCTTTCAGAGTTCAGAGTACTAAACAGTTTAGCAATAATTGAACATGTAAATTGAGGGGTATTAACCAAAGCACGTGAACTATCATTTATATTTAACAGGATGTAATATATAATGATCATCACGAGTTCCGCCGCCGAAAACAAGATTTTGTCAATATATTTTTTCAAACAATTAATGGAGATATCTGTAGAGATCATGAAACATTATTTTGGTGCTCTCTCATTTTTTCCTCTCAGTCATGCAATAATGATCTTGGTTATTTGGGAGTTGATTGTTCTTGAGATTTCTAGAGAACATTCAGGAACAATTTTGAGATTAAACTATTGTTGCGTTTGAATTACATACTGTGCTAAGGTGATATCAATAATTTATTTTTTACATTGGTCAATATTTTTTTTTCTTGCATTTTAATTGGCTGTGTGGTAACAATGTGCTTTCTGAGCATGGCATCTCAAAATAATTGGAGATGTGTACTTTATTTTGTACAACCCGATTTATAATTGCTTATTCTAGTATAAAATAATTATATAGACAAATTAATTATTGAGTGAACAATTTTACATGAATGTGTAAACTGTATTTTATTTTATGCTTTCCGGTGAATTATAGAATTATAGAATTTTCTCAGTGAAATGATGTGGTATGACGCCATGACGTAATGTCATGAACTAAAGTCAAACTCGCGCACATTGAGCACTAAAAGCATAATATAAAACAATGTGATTTACCGATTAAAGATAAAAATATATTTCACTCGTGAACTCCGGAATGATATATTGTCACTCGTGGCTTCGCCACTCGTAAAAATACGAATTCCGGAGCTCACTCGGTGAAATATATTTCTGTCTTACACTTTTACATGTTAAAACAATAAAATTAATCATCGTGCGTTATTGTGTTTTCTAAACTATTTTCAGAACAGAGAACAAGATTCTTCTCTGAAAGGCAACTTTGTTTCATCCCATTTCTGGGACGAATCGCCGTTTGGTACATGGAAGATTCGAGTAACTTTCCAGAAGCACACTATAGCTGATTTTATTTTGAACTCAAAAGTTACTTTTTATGGAACATATAGGTCCGACCGTGAATCACTTAAAACTAAAGTATCTTGTCCTGAAATCAAGACATTAACAGGAACAAATAATGAAGATGTTGAAAAAGATGTTAAACCTACTGAATCAAGTTCTAATTCTTATTTGTCGATTAATATTGCAGCATTTGTGATTAGTATTGTTTCTAACGTTGGTTTCATTGTTTTAATTGTTGGTGGAATTTGCCTTTATAAAAGACTTTCGACTAGGTTACGGAGGTTTGAAAGTCGATTACCCGAGGAGAACAATTTTTATAGTTCATTGAGTCATGAAAGGCAACCAGATCCTGAATACAATGTAAAAGAACCCGAGTATGCAGAATTAAAATTGTTACGTTCCGTTCGGGACAAATAAAAATGGCGCTTCATACAATATATTCATTAAACGTTGCTGTTATTTTGCAATAATTAGTGCTCATGTAAAGTATAAAAATATATTTACTTTCTTATTCATTTCTGATCCGTTTATTTTTCTTAATTAAAAGATAAACAGATTAAGATTACACAGGGAAGTGGTTGCCATTTGCGTCGTCTCTTAGTTGCGTCTGTTAGTTGTGTCAGATAATCAGAGACAGCCAAAGCTTACTCGAAAAATATAATTGTAAAAATTAATTTGTGTTAACAAAGTTAAACATCTAATTTGATAAATTAAATATATGCCTTCTCAAAACTTATTTATCAAATTGTAACGTGAGGGTATTCATTGACGTGAGCTCTGCACAGGTGGCCCAAACCAATTGCGTTATCATATTACATATGAAAATGGCAATAAAATATGTTTAAGTCAGTTAGTTTTGAATCGCGCTAACAAACATGCTCTCTTTTCCTCCCTTCTTTTTCGCTGGGTGGGGAGGCTGTGTTTTGTGAATGTGGCGATTTTTTATCCCTCCGCCAAAGGCGAGAGGATATTAGAAATGCCCTTCTTCAGTGCGTTCGTCCGTCCGTCCGTCCGTCCGTCCGTCCGTCCGAAACAATTTTGTCCGGAGCATAAGTCCAAAACAACTCGAGGGATTTTATTCAAACTTCATACACTGACAGAGCACATTGGTAGGTAGTTCAGTGCGCAAGTCCAATAACTCTACCTTGCCTATTTTTAGAGTTATTCCTCTTTACCAGACTTACTTGATAAATTTTGTCCGGAGATTAACTCAAAAACTACTTGAGGGATTTTATTCAAACTTTATACACTGACAGATCACATTGGTAGGTAGTGCAGTGTGCAAGAACAATAACTCTACCTTGCCTATTTAGAGTTATTCCCCTTTATCAGAATTACTTGATAAATTTGTCCGGAGTATAACTCAAAAACTACGTCAGGGATTTTATTCAAAATTCATCTACTGGCAGAGAACATTGGTAGGTAGTGCAGTGTGCAAGTCCAATAACTCTACCTTGCCTATTTTTTAGAGTTATTCCCCTTTATCAGATTTTCTTGATAATTTTTTTCCGTAGCATAACTCCAAAACAACTCGAGGGATTTTATTCAAACTTCATGCACTGACAGAGCACATTGGTAGGTAGTTCAGTGTGCAAGTCCAATAACTACCTTGCCTATTTTTAGAGTTATTCCTCTTTATGAGACTTACTTGATAAATTTTGTCCGGAGCATAACTCAAAAACTACTTGAGGGATTTTATTCAAACTTTATACACTGACAGATCACATTAGTAGGTAGTGCAGTGTGCAAGAACAATAACTCTACCTTGCCTTTTTAGAGTTATTCCCCTTTATCAGGATTACTTGATAAATTTTGTCCGGAGTATAACTCAAAACTACGTCAGGGATTTTATTCAAATTTCATCTACTGACAGAGCACATTGGTAGGTAGTGCAGTGTGCAAGTCCAATAACTCTACCTTGCCTATTTTTTAGATTTATTCCCCTTCCCTTTATCAGATTTTCTTGATAACTTTTTCCGTAGCATAACTCCAAAACTACTAGAGGGATTTTATTCAAACTTCATACACTGACAGAGCACATTTGTAGGTAATGCAGTGTGTAAAAACAATAACTCTACATTGCCTATTTTAGGGGTTTTCTTCAAACTGCAAACCCACATTATTACATTTACTTTTTTAAGTCTTTCTATAACAAGAGTTCTTCTGAGTTTTTTTTCCCTTGCCAAAGCCCCCAGTCTCCCTTGCCAAAGACAAAGTGGGATTATAGAAATGGTCTCTGTCCATTCGTCTGTTCTTTTCCCACTTACTTGAAAACTGTACTCAGCATGACCATAACAATATGGCATTTTAAGGATTTCCTCTCCAGGTAAATTATACGAAAGTACAATCTTCAGGTAACTTATTTTCGGCGGGTGGGGGAATAGAGGTCTTTCACATTGTTGTGCGCATGCGTCGTACGCCACGTTAGGTGCGGAAAATATTGGTTTTATCCTAAACCGACAAGTGAGGGGGCATTTAACTGTGTCATTGCTAACAGAATGGACGGACATGATCACGGTGTCGCCTTAAAGCTTATGATAAATTATAATAATAATTGTGATGAGGAACAATAAATTCAAGTTTTACGAATTTCCGGATATTGCAGGCTTTAAAAAGTCCGGTCGGCAAGATTTGACTGTGAAAAGCGTAAAACAATTTAAGACGTGGTTGCAATTTTGAATCAGGAAGTCTTATATAAAAACAAAGACAATGTGGATTGCAGGTTACTGTCTATTTGCCACAGACACATATATAAGCGTCTCGTGTTTTTCTGACAAAATGCGTTTACTTAAAAAAATATATTTTTTTTAACTTGATCTCCCTAAATTGGAAAAGAAAACGGATGAATTCAACAATGTATCGCCGTTGTATTCAATGCCCGTTAAGCGTTATTATTTTGTTTTTTATTTTACTTCCTTCCAACGAGGTGACATATTGAGGTGTGAAAACTTGTTTGATATCTGACATTTGAGGAGACTTAATATTAATTATCTCAAATCATCAAATTGAAATACCTAAATATTTTCACGAGTTCAGTCCCATATTTCTATAACTATAATTTGTAGCGTTGAAATGGCTGATCATGTAGTAGTTTACGTCTTATTCATGTTATTATAAACATCATTTTTGGTAAAATCGTCAGCCATAGTCAATAGACATTAGTTTAAGTCGCATTTTATGAATATCTACGTGTTACGGGAATTATGTAGAAAGAAGATAAAATGTCCGCAGACCTCCAAAATCTCAGGATTTTATCTGAAATCTCCGAACCGTTAGGTTCTTCTCCGGATCTGAAGTGTCATCATAACTAAACTCGGACCTGAATATCGCAGTCCTGTTCATTTGTTTTGGTCCATGGTTATTTTGATTTTAAACAGAAATGAAAATATTATATTTCAAAACCTTCAGCGTCAACAATTACGAACTTCTATATCAAAATAGTTTTTATTAAAAAAAACTCTCTGGATTTTAAAAAAAAATAGTTTTGGTGGGCCTGCCGTCCGGCAATATTCGTTTTGTTCAATCAATTTAACGATTTCTCGGGTTGTAGCTGGAATCATCCTATTATGTAAATACGTAATATTTTTTCCCAAAAGCAAAACACGCAAAACACATATCAACCTAGTCGCCGACGAGCTACATAAGAATATAAAATTTTATGTCTCATTCCACTATAAACTATAAATTATAGCGTTACAAAAAATGCCGTACAATTGTTCGATAATGTTCGTCTGAATTGTCAATTATACAGATTTATTTTTAGTAAACACAATTCAGGTGTGTATTTTCATAAAAAAACCCAAACAAATCCGTTGGATACTCGCGTCCTGAAAATACCGCGATAAACAATGTTTAAAATGCACATAAACTTTCTCGATGTGCTTGTAAATGATCATAACTGTGTTTTATTCTTTGTTGTTTGACTGAACTCACTTATTTATAAATTTGAAATGATAAATCAACATGTTCTTAATTTTACAATCACTTAGTCATATTAACAATAGTAAACGATGCCCCCTCGCGTGCATTTATCGACTAAATATGCTCTTCAATTTTAGAGAGCGCTAAGGGGAAGTAACAATGTGAAAGAACTCTATTAACCATGTGTAACATGGCTCTTGTTGATATGCATTTTCACCTTTTTCATAACCTTGTTTGTAATTAATGTCTATTGACTTTGGTGTGTATTTTGTCCAGTCTGATTAAAGCCATTCCCCGAATACCGCTACTTTATCACGATCGAACGATGAGTCTCTAAAAACTGTTTTATCAACAACTTTCCGAACCAGTCAGATTGTCGCCTACAAAATTGCAAAAGTCATTGATGACCGCCGTAACTTCACAACTTTATACTGTATATTGTAACCATGTATACACTGAGTTTTAAACCACGAAAAGTGTTTACAGGTCGTATTGTCACATTTTATTGAGGATAGGTGAGTTTAATGTGGTATTGGATTGATTTCCACTGTAATTACTCGTACATATTCATATCATTTATGAAGCGTTGTGAATTAAGCTTCCTTTATTGACTGTTTTTAAATAGTTATAAAGGAAAATCGCAATAGCTAGCATGCTGTGTATTCGGGCCGTCGTTTGACCGAAAAAAATTTGTTAGGTCTGACTTCAGTGTGATTATATATTGGCGTCCGAAGTATATTTAAAAATGATGGACAAATATTAAAACATAAAATAAATCATGTATTGTCCTTGTGTTTTATCTTGTTCCAATGGCTTTAGTGTGGTAATGAGGTTCTATTTATTATGAGTGTAAGTTCAATGGTTTGAAAAATGTGAAGACATCACAACCTTATATTCTCCGTTATCAAATCAGAGTTTGATGTTTGAACAGTAAATGACAAATTACAGACAATGAGACCAACAAGCTAATTACGTTTGACAATTTCTAGAAGAAATTAAGGAAATTAAAGCATTGTACGAAATATTCATTTCTGGAACTTAACGAGCTCTTTATGAAATGTTTTCATAGTGTAATTATGATATGCGGTTAGTTGTTCAAGTCGTATTTTATTTAAGTTTATAAGAGCGAACGATTATATTTTTTGAGAGCTTTTATGTTGTTAATGAACATAAAAAGATTTTCCGTCGAAAACTCCGTGCCGTCTGATCAAGATCTAAACTGTTCACTGTTTGATTCCTCAGGTTATTTCTGACCACAATGCAACCACTGGATCTACACTGGTCGCACATGCGTAAAAAATGCGTATATAAGGAGAAAAGGGTTTAGTGGTACAAGTTACTGAAGTAAAAACCCGCTTCGCGTGTTTATGTTTAATTGTGCATAAATACTATTGCTAATTACACACGCCCGGAAATATGTTTTTAATGTCTTGTGTTGTCTGTTGAAATTGATATACCGTGCTCGTACAAATTTAAAATTAAGTTTTCATATCACTATTTCGAAATGACGAAAATTATCATTGTTCTTTGCACCTATAAGCTTTTTTACTAACAATACTGAGACAATGAATAGAACTAGCACACGACACTGCGCCTAGCCATAAGACATAATGAAGTTTTCATATTCTGTTGTAAGGTATTCTTGCGTTTTTATATACCTTTACTTTGTTAAACGATCCGCGTAGAGAAATTGTGTGCTGTTTATGGACAGATTGAAGTGTCGTATGCCACCGTCAGGAGCTGGATTAAAAAGTTTGCAAGCGGCAGTGGCTACACTCATAATGCCCCAAAATCAGGACGTCCTTGTTCTGCTACTTCTAACATTGTGGTTAAAAAGTATGTGATGTAGGTAAGTCTGACGCGCGACTAACTGTTCAGATTACTGTTCATAAGATAACTAGTATTGTTGGTATTTCAGCCGCAAGCGTATTCCGCATTCTAAAACGTAATTTCCATATGAGACGGATATTTCGGAAAATATATTATACACATCGTGGGGTGAATGCAAAAAGGTTCTTTCTGCTTTTAAGTTAATATCAATGAGAACATTTTCGCGTTTTTTTTCACGCAATACATAAAATTAGGACTAAATACATTTTGGAAGATGTAAGTGGGTTGGAGTTGTTTCACCAAGACAACTTTTATTTGTTTTGTAATATGAGAACCTGTTGGGGCAAGTGTGAGGATGGTGCACCCTAGAACGAACCTGGTTTAAACCCCCAGTGGCAATGTGATTTGCCACTGACCGTTCCAAGGCGGTAACCCCTCGGGTTCTCATTTTTGTTAAATGTTAGTGGTGTCTCTTTTGAAACTGATCATTTTATTAACCATGCTCTCTCCCTCTCTTCTTCTTGACTGTGTGGGAAGGCTGTTTTTTCTGAATGTGGCGATTCCTGATATGCATATTTCACCTTTTCATAGATATATCATTTTTTATTTCTGCATTCTAAGGATGAAAATAGTTGTGAATATCACTCTAAAGGGGAGAATGTTTCATTTACTTGTCTGCATATTTTAAGGTTTCATTGTCGAGAATCTCAATATGTAAATGCTTTGCATTAAGAACGTTAATAATAAAATATACCCATTGTCGAGTATATAAATGAAATATCTCCAAATTCAACTGTTTGTGATAAAAATGGAACAGTAACAGAAGTTCTCAAATGATAAGTTTATTCCCAAATTAATAAACTGTTTTAAGTACATGTAATGTAGTATGTGGTTTGCATCTTAGTCTGGTTAGACTCTATATCAGTTGACTCCGGGTCGATTGGCATAATGTAAATATTCCCGTGACTTGCAGGCTGTTCATACGAAACTTCTGATACGTTCTCCGAGTCTCGAGGTTCAGTGCTCTGCTGCTGAAGATCGTGTATACTTTCTACCGGTAAAGTAACACCCTCTCTTGCATCGGCCATCTCAGTTATTGTTTCATATCCATCATCTGATAAATAGTAATACAAAACTTGGTAAGATGTTTTTTTCTTTCTTTTTTGAAATACATGTAGTTACGAAAATTACACAAAAGTGTATATAACAATTGATCTGTTCGTTTAAACCTATTCGACTTTCAATTTGCTTAATATTTGAATGTCGTTGAGCCATAAACCGGTAGACTGGTAAGCATTCCGAAATAAATGCAAGACAATACAGGTCGCTATTGCGTGTTTTGTTGAATTAAAAATTCCAAGGAAAACTCAGATACTATCATTTCGGATTTTAGTATGTACGTTTTCAGTTTTGTTTAACCTTATCCTGCAGATAAGAGGCTTTTAATGTGAGCTGTCTGCAATAAAGGCTGTTTTTCACGTATTATTTAGTACCTGTCTGACTTGTATTTCAGTAATTTTTGTTATACAATCTTACAGGACGCCACGCAACCGCCCTTATAAAGCTTAAAAACAAAAATCGGTTACCACATACCGTTGTTTTCTGTTTTACTTTCTTTAGAAATACGTCTCCTGAATTAAACAAGAAATATTTCTGTAAGCTCGCCATTTAAAAATTTCTTGCTAGTTCTAAAAAATAAACCACTAAACAGTTAATATTACCTGAAATCCGTAATTAGATAACTCAAATAAGTAAGATCAACTTTTTTTAATGTTCTAGTGCATGCTCACAACTTAAATGTAAATCAGTAAATAAATCTTTTGGGCCAAGTGGGAGGTTTGTGCGCTTTTAACCTGGTTTTTACCCCGAGTGGCAAAATATTTTCTCCACATATCGTTCCAAGCCGGTAACCACTAGGGTTCTCATTTTTGTTTATTGTTTGTGGTGTTTTAAAAGTGATACTTCAATAAATTATGCTATGTTTTTCTCTCTACTTTTTTGTATGTGAACAGAGCTTTGTCTTCTGAATTTAGCCATTCCAATACGCACATCTCACTTATTTGTACTAGAGTTTGACGAGCCATTCTATCATGAAGAAATCGAGTAATGTATAATCCAGCTTAAGAAAGTTAGCGTCTTGTAAACAGTTTTTTTAACTGGAAGATTTTTCAACATTTTGACCTGATATATTATAATTTATTAAATTGTAACTGCAGTTGTAGAACACTATTTGCTGACAGAGAAAACCCTACTTTTATGTTTATTTGTTAAAAATATCGGAGGGCTCTGTGCGAAAAGCAAGTGCTACCTGACATATGAAATAGTAAAACGGAACCCCCGATAGAGCGGCGGCTTCATATAATGTTTTTAAAAATACTATTATTTTGCCAAAATACCGTGTTTTAAGTTTGTAAATAAGACAAATCAGAAATGTCAGAATCCAAGCGAATAGGAAAACACTGCCTGAAATCACACTAATCGTTAGAAGCGAAAACTGGTTTCGTTTTTCTGAAAAAAAAAGAAAACAGATTCTACACAACTGATATAATAATGGAATGAATACGTTCAGAAATTTAAGATTCAGTTAATACCGATAAAACATTGTAAACACAAACTTAAACTTCAAAAATAAATATAAACTGAAATACTTTTACTTTTTATTCACGTTAAGCAGGATAGTAAAAAAAAACAATAAAATGGCGCGATGTCGACAAAATCGTGTTTAAATGTCATAATGTCAATTTGCAAACTAGGGAGAAAATGTAGGATTAGGAAGTATACAAAAAAATTCCAATGTAACATGATCTTTATTCTTTTTGAAATTGATGGAACAGTAAATTATAGGAACTTACAATATTTTACAATCATTACAGCCATTTTATTATTTATAGTTAAATCAAACACCTTTTCAAATGAAAAATAATTTGGTGTTTATTTCTGTAGGATGCAAATCATTAAAGTTGTGAATCCAATATTTTCTGTACATAGAATGTTCCATTTCTTCGTGTAAGACGTCAGTAGGAATTAATAAAATATATATTAAATATTGAAATGTATAGCTAAATAAGTCGAGTAATTTGGATGATGACTTTTATAGCAGGTAAACTTAAATAAGCCTGACTTAAACCCAAACAAGTCTTGTCAAGTTAGACTTGGTTGTGGAGATTATTATGATATTAAAGTACTTTTTTGTCATGGAAATTATTATATTAAACATAATTTTACTTTAATGCACTTGTTATTAAGTGTTTTCTTTGAAACAGCAATTATACGATTCTCAACTAAATCAGGAGTTTTATAAAATACATAGAAGTAAGCTTAATCTATTAATGTTTTACTGCATTGTCTTATGGGCTGATTGTTCCTAGAAGAGGGTATCCAAACATGTCCTATTAATGTCCTGCCGAATGCAATAAAATTTTAGGCAACGCCAATTCTTCAATTGTATTCGAGAAAAAAACCATTATCATATTTCAAACGAAATACTGCCAAATAGATATTTTACAGATCTTGGTGAGAAGCCCCTCAACAGTTGATTTAACAATAATATCATGGCTGCTTAGTTGTCGGAGATTTATGAAGATTTCCTCGAAGATCTTGAAAAAAATATTACAGTCTTGAAGTTATAGCGGGCATGTGCACATGTTAACGCGCGTAACTGAGAGCATTATAAAGGATACTGTAGCAACAGCAGCTCTCGCTTAGATTTATGTCTCAGATTTAAAGGAAAAAAGCAGTCATTTATTTCAATTTGATAGTGTTTGAATATACCAATTGATTCTGAACATCAACAACGTTATATAGCACATCACTTTTGACATAAAATGACCTTCCAGTTTTCATAGTAGAAATGTATTTCAGAGTTGTATTTTATAGTAAAAAACCTATTGCTTGTTAATTCATTTAAAGTCAGTTCTTGATTATTTTAAAAGTCAAGCGATGTTGAATTTTGTTGGTATGCTTGTTTTATTAGATAGTTTGGTTCTGTGTTTGAAAACGATACTGAACTTAACAATCTACATTCATATGTATTTCCTCTACTTACCTAAGCTACCCGTTGAACACGACTGTTCATTGTCATCAGGGATACAATTTACTATGCATTCACCAGTTTGGCGGTGACATGTTAAGTTAAAACACGTATTATTGCATTCTTGCTCACAATCTAGGCCGTAAAATCCAATTTTGCAACCAAGTGTACATGCTGTAGATTCCAACTCACAAGTTTCATTTAAGCAGTTTTTGCTACAATATAAATCCGGGGTTTTGTTTTTGTAGTCACTAAAGTTTATCAGTTTTACATCACAATTTGCTCCAGCAAAGCCATCAAGACATTCTATGCAAACACCTGCGTTTGTACAATTTGAATTCCTGCAATTTTTAGGACACTTGTTCGAACAAGTTGCGCCGAAATGTCCCGTTTTGCAACCAGAACATGAGCCATTACGACTACATGCATTTATAAAACATGTATCTGAACAAGACATATTACAAAACACACCATAAAGGCCAGGAATACAAGATTTACATGATCCATCCGGGTAACATTGTTCTAGTTCACATGTTAAAGGACATTTCTGACAGGTTGTTCCCCAGTAGCCAACATAGCACTCCGAACATAATACCTCCGAAACACACATCTTGCAATTCTTTGGGCATTTATGTTCACATCTGTCACCATACCAGCCTAAACGGCAACCCGATAAACATTTTCCGTTGTCACTATTGCATGAGTTATTGTTACAATTATATGGACAATCTTCATGGCAATCATTGCCGTATTTTCCTGGAACACATTGACCACATACTGCATTTTCAAAATTTATTTTGCATTTTCCACCAAGGCACCGACCATTTTCCTGAAAGCAATTGTTATATAAACAGCCGTTCGAACACTTTTCTTGGCAATTTATCCCAAAATATCCTGGCATACAATGCAAGCACTTCATATCAGGTGCACACGACAAACAGTTGTTTGGGCATTTTTTACCACATAATGTAAAATTTTGCTTTGCAATACATTCGTTACAAAATGATCCACTTAGACCTTCCTTACACATTTGAAGCTGACATTCGCCAGTTTTTTGTATACATGAATCTATAAAGCATCCAAATGGGCAAACTTGTTCGCATATATCACCATAATATCCGCTTTTACATTTCGTACAAGAGCTATTTGAATAGCAGGCTTCGCAATTGTGAGGACAATTATGCTCACAAAGTGCTCCGTGCATCCTATTTTGGCATTTATCACAGTAGTCTCCTATCAAATTTCCCCGACATCCTTTACTGCAAACACCTGTTACTTTTTCACAAACGTCTTCAACGCAGCCTGTTGAACAATCACGTTGACAAAACGTACCATAATATCCAGGTTTGCATTGTTCACATGCCATTAATGATGTGCATGATTCGCAGCTCTTCGGGCATAACTTGCAATTTTGCGTAATGGTGTCCAAAAAGAACATGTTTTCACATTTGTTACACGTTTCGAATGAAGAACACGATGTACAATTTTGAGAGCACGGTTCGCAGATTTCTCTTATTTTGTAATAGCCAGACGAACAAGATTTGCACTGTAGACTGTTCGCTTTCGATTCACACTCATCACAACCTCGAGAACATGCATGGCAGCTCTCGTTATGGAGAACATAGAGATTGTCGCATATGTCACAGTAATCCCGGGTCATGCACGAAAAGCATCCAGTCTGGCATTTTTCACAGCTTATATCTTTCCTAAAATAACCTTGCTTGCAGTACAGACATTGACCATTCTTGCATACACATCCTTCTTCACACAGATCACCGTTTACCACTGGAAATACAGACATATGATTCACAAAATATAATCTATGCTATAGACACAGTAACGACTGTTTTTGATTCTTAAAATATTTGTGATCCACTCAAAACCTGCAATACCTTTATTATAAGAAAGCGTTTGTGGAGGAAAGTTTCTTTCTTGTGTGTGAAGGTTATAAGTCGTACGGGTATTACTCACTTGTATATGAGCCCTAACGGTGGTAAACTGCTAATCGAAAAACATCAAGGCTAACCAAAATCTTCAGATATTTTGTTTATATGTTGCACTGATGATTTTCAAGATCATTATGCAGTTTTTAATTTCCTAAAATCAGAGATACATGTATTTAAGCTTTCAATATTCAACCATTCTATACCTCACTTTCATCCATTGTTCATTTAAAATGAATGCAACCATGCTGTATGTTAAAGCCATCTATTTATTAAATAAATAAAACGAGTAAGATGCAACTTTACCTCCAGTAAGTTCCAATATAAAAACTAAATATGTTAATATGTTCATCTCCATCTGCATCGCTTTTTTTATTTGACGAACAAGTTAAACGTGCATAAAAAGTTTCGAAACTGTCAAGCATTGATATGAACCAGTAAAGTTTAAACTTAATACGAAAATGAACGTCTTTTTTGTTTAGTCTTATGATGTGATTTTCATCTTTAAGAATTGTTTGTATCGTATTACAAGAAGATAATTTGTTTAAAATCAAAGTATTCAAAATTATATCAAAGAATGGACATCAAGGCACTGACTCATATCCACAGTTTAGTGACAATGTGAAGCAAGTTGATTGATGTTTTTTCCAAAAATTTCCGTATTAATTGTGATAAAAAATAAAGAATGTCTGTTGTTTTAAATCATTCTTTGATGTATCATAAAAACAATTGACATATCAGAGTCAATCAAGTATTCTTACAGGAAACAAACGATCTAAGTGATAAATATAACTGGGAATATCTGAAATGAAGGTTGTGTCTAGTGGATATGGCCATTTCTGATATGCATATTTCGCTTTTCTGCATAAAAGATCCCAAATACAGCTCTTAAAGAGCAAAAGGTATCATGGTAGATTTTTCTAAGGTGGCAAACTTACTTATCATGTTTCACTAAATCTTTCTTAACAAAATGTTAGACATGTTAGATATTCAAGAAAAGTTAACACACGTAAGAAAACAGATACATATTTCATGAATGCAAGATGAATATATTAAGATAAAAAACCGCTCGTTACTGCTTTAAACTGCTGCAACAGAATGTTGAAGTTTTCATGATCATACCTTTTAGCCTTTCTTGAAAACAGTTAATTGAAATTAGAAACGGAACGTATTCGGGACACTTCTTCTGTCCTGGAGCGGTTTAGGACATAAGGTAAGTAGTCACTTCCCGGTTTTATAGGCGAAATATGAGATCGCTCTGGTAAAGTTTAAAATAAGTGGTATTTTGGAAAAAAATGTTTCAAGTGTAAAATAACTATACACTTAATAACGTTTCTAAGTATACACTACTTTTCCTCCCGATATATTTCATATTTGTAAGAACGAAATTGCGACTGTTATTCCTATCATGATGACAGTTAAATCTTTATTTTAAACTGTTTAGTTATCGACTTCCATAATTCACGTGCATTTCGAAGACTTCAACAGTTCTAAACCAAGGTAATTAAAATTATGATGAATATCTGCTACAAGTCCTTTTTCCGGTTGTCGTTCCACACCATCAAGCAATTTAATCTGGTTGTGGTCTGAACTTGGAAGGCGCGTACGAAATGGGCTAGGGTTTCCCAAAGTGTTGTTCAGAACTGCATTACCTCCTTGAAATAATGGGGGTCTTAAGCATTATTGACTTATGGTGTGAATTTGTATTCTGTGGGTCCAGTATTCTATATGATTGTGAGCAGTCAGTTGTCTGTTATTTTGAATATTTGTTTTACTAAAAAAAAATGTTTGTATTTCTTTACAGAGCAAACAATCATTTATCGTGCAAGTAATGCCCCGATACAAATGTGTATACTTAGAAAGTTGTTAAGTGTAATTACAGGCTTTGTGTTTTCAGAGTAATCAATTTATAATTTCTTATTGATTTCTTATTGTATGTTTACTCTTTATTGAGGATACGGATGGTATGTATTGTGTCTATCTCTTGCATGGTTTGACAAGGCGCTGCCGACGAATTTGTATTGCCTTGAGGTTATCTATATCATTTATATATCATTTTTATTATATATTTCAGTTTTTAAAGAAGTAAAACAAAACAAGGCAAGGAATTTCTTAGTTTCATAAAAGTGAGAAACTGAATGTTTAGATGTTGTCTAAACATTAAACATTTTGACGGAACTGCAGTCAACAATGTTTAGTATCTAAAAAAATAAGCTAAGCCCTACAAATACACGTATATAAGCGCTTTTGAAGGTGTATGGGATAGCTAAATACGCGGCGAAGAATTTATGTATCAAAAGTAAAATTATTATTATTTATATATCCCCCTATTACATTTACAAGCATGTTTCAAATTATCTTTGCTTATATCGATATTGGCCAATGACATTAACAAATACAGCAGTTCAAAAGGTACTTACAATGTAAGTTATTAAAATAATTTATTTAATTAAAATTTATATTTTCGCGTTTCAGTTTTCATTAACCAGCGCCAGAGCTACTGCCTTCAGTTCCTCTACAAAGTCAACACTGGATTGAAGCATTTAAGTCGAAGATCGGGGTTATCCGATTAACCTTTTTTAGGTTGTCCCGGTTAGTTCGTTAGGAAGCGTAACCGGCATTGATTGGTAAAGCGCTGTCGCCGTACGTCTTCGCTCCCCAGTATGGGCGATTATTTATAACGAGTTTTTAGATCGAACAAGGATTGGTCCGATAGAGGCAAACACTTTGCGGTGACAGAGCTTAGTCATGCTACCGACTTTTCTACCGCTACAGTAAGTCTTTTAAAATAACTTATAGTCAGCTTTATTGTTATATAATTTTGTCATATCCTTTTCATTCCAAACACAATGATTCAGTGTTATCAATGCAAAGTTTACGGGTGTCGATCTCCTTAAACTGTTTTATGTAATGGAGCTTGTATTTGTATACCTGTTTCTTATGACTTTTAAGCCAAAGGTATCCACTGCTTCAACGTATGGAATAATTATATTTAAAAGTAAATCGTTTATATTTCCCTTCATTACTTAGACTTTCAAAAACCGGGTCTGTAGTGATTTGATAATTTGTTAAGTGATTGGTGCCTTTAAGTTCTTTTTTCATCTTTTTAAATACGCGTCTTGAGGCGACTGTAAAGCGTCTCCATGTATATTCAATTAGTGATGCTATCAATTATGCCCCTTTATAGCCGTTGAACACGATAAATATATCTGTGTTAATATTGACCCGGGGCTAGGTGGCATGAACAGTATTTTAATATGCATTTCTAGTACTGCCTCGGAACAGGGTCAATCAAAACAAGCCTGCAATATTTTGATATTTGTCGTGTTCGGTGCTTTCAAGGTTCTTTGTCGTCTATAAATCTCGTATGATAATATTCCTTTTAAGCTCGACTATTCGAAGAGTAGTGGAGCTATCCTACTCGCCCCGGCGTCGGTTAAACAAAAATGCACTTTGGTCCATCTTTAAAACTACTTATGATATCAATTTGAAACTTGGAATATATATTCATCATCAAATTCTACATCATTACCAAGAACACCAAAAACTCTGCTTCAAATATTTTTCAAGTAATGCCCCTTTTTCACTTAAATTTTGCGTTAAGGAAAATATGCACTTTGGTCCATAACTTATAAACTTCTTGAGATATCAACTTGGAACTTAGAATATATATTCACCATCGAATTCAACATCATAACCAATAAGACTGATAACTCTGCTGTCAATATTTTTCAAGTTATGCCCCTTTTTTCTTATATTTTGTGTTAAGCAAAATATGTATTTTGCCTATAACTTTAAAATTACTTAAGATATTGGCCTTGAAACTTGAAATGTATTTTCACCATCAAATTCTACATCATAACCAACAAGACCCATAACCCTGCTTCCAATATTTTTCAAAGTATGCCCCTTTTTCACTTTGCGTTAAACAAAATATACACTTGGCCGTTTACTTTAAAACTACTCGAGCTATCACCTTGAAACCTGGAAAATATATTCACCATCAAAATCTAGGTCATTATCAACAACACCAATAACTCTGCTACCAATATTTTTAAAGCAATTCCCTTTTTTCTTATATTTTGTGTTAAGTAAAATATACATTTTGCATTTTGCCCATAACTTTACAATTCTTGAGATATTGCATTGAAACTTGAAATATGTATTCACCATCAAAATCTACATCATACCCAATGACACCCATACCCCTGCTTCCAATAAATCTACATCATACCCAATGACACCCATAACCCTGCTTCCAATATTTTACAACTTTTGCCCCTTTTTTTACTTAAATTTTGCATTTAGCATATATTACTAACAAGTTTTCCAACTCTTTGCTGTTTGGCTATATAATTAAAACTAAACCTGCAATATTTTGATATTTGTTATGTTCGGTGGATTTCAAAGTTCTTTATCGTCTTTTCGTATATCGATCTCGAATTATAACATTCATATTTATATTTGGAATTTTGAGTGTTGTCTTGATATTTTATCTTATACTTAACATTATTTGGTTACAAAGTTTGACTGCATTTAATACATTAATACATTTAGTATTATCTGATGTGGGAGCATCTGTTGATGAAATATGCGAAATGTGTCTTCTTCTACTGTCCTGATAACAAGGGCTACACTACTATTAGCGATGGAATCAACGAACATTTCAGCGCTTAATTCATATATCCATAAAGTGTCTCCACGTAATTTCAATCAGTGTTGTTATCAATTAACCAATTAACCCTATTGAAGGACTTTGAGCACGATATTTGCATTTGTGTGAAATGTTTAGATGCAACCCAGTTCAACCCAGAACTAATCGAGATAAAGGTTGCTTTATTGCCTACAGCTGCCTTTGATTAGCTAGATTAGCTTTGATCTCGTTATTAATAATCTTGATTTCACAAACTTGTCTTTAACGTTTTTTTCTAATTAACAAGGTTTTCTGGAAATATTTTCATCGCGACATTTTTGCAAAATTATTATCCCGAGAGTAAAATGTTTCAAGAAATAATCCAGCTTGTAGATAAGCTTGGAATAATAATTGTGATAGCTACTATAAGCATCTCGTGGCCGTTTTCAGCATTACCGCGAAACTGCGCTAAATTTCCTTTTTAATAAAACATGTTTATCTAGAAACATTTTCTGGAACATTAAGTATTTTATCGCAATAGCTTGGCCATATCGCCGCAGAAATATGACACCATAGCTTTTAAAGTTTCATTTTCATATGTTTGTATGAATTACGCATCTCCGTTTTTTAAGCGTTTCTTAAATTAAATTTATTAATTATAATATTTTCACTTCAACTGCATACTCTATGATTAAGTCTTATTAATCTAATGTATCATCATTACTGATGGTAAGCAGTGCACGGCTTAGCTACAGAAAATTTGCTCACATTGCTTTCAAACTTCCTTTTTCACCTTTTTATAAAATAAACTTTAAACATTTCAATAATAATCTGTCAGAATCTAGGGTGTCATATTTCTGGTTAGCTATTGAATTACGAAACGAATGATTATAAACTTTAAATTTAAATGATGTTTACATTTGTACAACTGAACTACTACACGGGTATAGATTTAAAATTTGGTAATATTTAAATTGGCCTTCAGCTAATAATTTTGCGCTTGCGCAGAGGTTGTTTTCAAATTGAAGTTGGCCGGTTATTCCAGTTATCACGCTCGCCGAAAGAACAACAATGAAGTTTGTTGGATTGTTGCTGTTCTCCTTTGTTGCGAAAAGTAAGATTATCTTAATTTATTAAATTTACGAGAATTGTATTTTCAGGGCTTATATATAATCGATGTTAATATAATATGGTTTGTATTATCACTACGATTGATGGTAAATAATTAGATGGAGATAGCTGGAACATGTTTGCCGCATGCAATGGACCTCACAAGGGTATGTCGGATAAAATATACCATTATTATGTGTGACGTCTTGGCGCCACGTCGCGGCAGACGTAATTTCACGTCGAAGTCATTGTTATTGTTTTTTAGTACATATCAGAGTAAATAAACTTAATGTAAAACCTTAACACAATGCTTGTAGTCTTTACACCCTAACACTGTACGATATTTTGGGGCCGTGACAAAACCAAAAATGAATCTTCAGAAACTACTTTCTTTGCGTGACGGACACAAGAGCGTGATAAATCACCATTTAGAGAAATATTTCGACGCAAAGGAAAATGGAAGGCTACGGGAATTTAACGCTATACTCGCCGTGCTGGAGAAGAAAGTGAAATTGTTAGATGATTTGAATGAGAAAGTTCTCAACCAGACGGATGCGGGCGGCGTCGGGGAGGAAATGATGGCGACAGGGGATAACAGCCTGGATCTCGAGATCGAGATGAGCGAACTCCGTGACTTCTGGAGTCGAAGGGAACCGATTTCTGAGGGCAGAGCAACGCCACCTTTATGTTCATCTGATCAAACGAACGGTATAGCTTTTCAATCAAGAACCCAAACTGTAAGTAATTTATCTGATAGTTCGTCCAGTTCGTCCCAGTTTCACAGACTGCCAAAGTTAACATTACCAAGGTTTGATGGTGACATTCTTACATGGCAAACAGTTTGTGATTCATTCGAGTCCACAGTCCACTATAATGTAAGTTTGAGTGATGTACAGAAATTTAGTTATTTGAAGTCTCAACTTGAGTTTGAGGCTGCCAGGACGATTTAGGGTTTCGCATTAACCAGTGCAAATTACCTGCGCGCAGTAGACCTACTAAGAGAACGCTATGGTCTAGTACACAAAGTTACACACGTTACAATGCAAGCAATTCTTAAACTTCCAGACCCAGTTAACAATGTACAAAGTATGCGACATTTCTGTGATAAAATGGAGTCAAACATACGTAGCTTAGAGGCTATAGGTCAGTGTGAAGAGTCGTACGGAAGTTTATTAGTACCAGTCATACTTGACAAGTTACCAGCCGAACTCAAAAGAGAGATAGTCAGAGAACACGGGGACGGTAACTGGAAACTGACCGATCTCAGACATGCGCTTAAGAAGGAGCTACGCATCATGGAGGTAGGTGCTTCCGGTCATCTACCGGAAGCAGCGGATTACAACGCCAAATCATCGTTCTGAAATCGGAGAATGAACGTCTCTCTGAGGAGGTAGTGGACCTACAATCGAGGTCGATGCGAGACAACCTTCTGTTTTTCGGTTTCTCTGGGAAAAGTTCTGCCGAAGAACGAAAATCGGAAAACTGTCGTGAGAGACTGGTTGAGTTTTTTACCAACACGTTAGAACTCGATCATCCAGAAAACATCAAGCTCGACAGGGTGCACAGAATTGGAAAGTTTACCCCCGGAAAGGACAGACCGATTGTGGCGAAATTTAATTATTATCCCGACAAACTGACTGTTACAAATGTCGCTTATGATAAATTAAAAAATACAGACTACAGAGTGGGCGATCAATTTCCGCGGGCGGTGCAGGAAAAACGCCGACGTCTTATCCCGGAGTTAATTAAGGCGCGTGAAGAGGGAAAAGACGCTGTACTTGTCTACGATAGACTGGTTATTAAGGGGCGACGTCGCCCCTCTGGCAACCCTAACAACCCTACGCCCGGTCACGTGACCATGGATACCGCGGCAGAGGCATCCGGTGATAGCTAGGCTAATCAAGAACAGTCCATCTCATTCATCCAGTGGAATGTACAAGGTCTCGCCAATAAACTAAATGATTTTGACTTTCTGAATTTAATAAATAAATATGATATTTTGATTTTCACAGAAACTTGGAATAGTTATATAACAAACATTGATATTAAAGGTTACGATCATTTTAACTGCCCTAGACCAAAAACAAATAAATCAGCCAGAAGGTATAGCGGGGGCATAGTGGTTTATTATAGAAAATCATTAGACTGTAAAATAAGTTTAGTTAAGATTAATCCTAACGGCATATTATGGTTTAAACTACAGAAATCCCATATTGAAAATAAGCGTGACATTTCTTTTGTACCTGTTACAAGATTCTACTGTATATAAATCTGTACAGTCTTGTTTGTTCGAGTTTGATTTTTTTGATTCATTGAGTGACGATTTATTGCACTTTAGCTCTTTAGGTGAAGTATATTTAAATGGAGATTTTAATTGTAGAACCGGAGATTTGATCGATTATGTAGAAAATTTAAATAGATTTGTTGTATTACCCGACGATGATGCAAATGTTTTTAGGATATTACCTAGATCGTCTCAAGATCAAACTGTTAACGCTTTTGGTTGTAAATTAATTACACTATTAAAAATGCATGATTTGATTTTTGTAAATGGTCGCTTAGAACAGGGTAAATATACTTACTTTAGTACAAACAGGCAACGGCATGGTGCTAGCGTTGTAGATTATTTGATTACTACTCGCAATAATTTTAACTGTATTTCAAATTTCGAAGTATTCGACATGACGGAATTTTCCGATCATTGTCCACTTGTGTATAATATTAAATGCTTTCGAAATGAGAAACAACCAGAGGAAGAAACTACATTTGTTAAAAAATTATTTTGGAATTCGGAAAACAAGCAAAATCTTTTAGATCTTTTAGAAATCAACAGATATGATTTTGAGAATTTAACGGAAAATATTCTACATGATGTCGGAAATTTGGACGAAAACATTAATAAATTTTCTAAATTAATTTTTGATTGCTCATTTAAAACTTTCGGTAAAGAGGTAAAAACTAAAAATCACAGTAAGAGAAGAAAAAACATGTGGTTTAATGACGAATGTAAACAAGCAAAATCAAGATTTTTAAACGATAAAAGAAAGTTAAAAAATTTACAAAATGAGGAAAATAGACTTGCATTTTTAGAAAGTCGCAAACACTTTTGTAACGTTAAACGAAAAGCAAAAAATATTTTTAATACTAAAGAAAAAAGAGAAATGTCTGAAATGAGTAAAGAAGCACCCAAAAATGTTTGGAATAAACTAAATCAATATAGACGTTCTAAACGTTCAAACTCTGTTTGTGTTGATGCAAATCAGTTTGGTACTTATTTTTCTGATCTTTTAAAAACACCTCCGGGAGATAATAGTATACGATTAGAGCAAACTCCAAATATAGAAATTAATATAGAAAATAATAACTACGTACATTTTTTAGATAAACCGTTTGATGTCGATGAAATAACTAAGACTATTTCATCATTAGTTAGAAATAAAGCCCCAGGCTGCGATAATGTAGTATCTGACTTTTTCGTTGATGCTAAAGATTTCATTTCACCATATCTAGTTAAAATATATAACAAAATATTTAATGAAGGTAGATACCCTCAATGTTGGACTCAGGGGATTATCGTACCTATACATAAAAAGGGGGACAAAAATGACCCTTCGAATTATAGAGGAATAACTCTGATTAACACTATTGCAAAAATATTCCCGCTTGCACTTAGAAATAGATTAAACACTTGGTGTGAAAATAGTGATGTTTTCAGTGATACTCAATTCGGGTTTCGTTGTAACAAAAGCAGTGTGGATTGTGTTTTTATCCTACATAGTATTATTAAAAGGGTGATTGAAAATAATTACTCACTTTTTTGTGCATTCATTGATTATGAAAAGGCTTTCGACACGATTTTAAAAGATGCTTTATGGTTTAAACTTTTTGAAATTGGAATTAGTAGTAAACTGCTTAAAATCCTACAGGCTATATACGAACATGTCTTAGGAAGTGTTAGGGTAAATGCAAAATAATCTCACTCGGCTTGAAACAAGGGGAACCACTCTCGCCTCTACTCTTTTTCCTGTTCGTAAATGACTTATCTATTAATATAAACTTTAATGCTTAATATTTTATGCTCTTATTTGCTGATGACATGGTTTTGTTTACAACAGATCAAATGAGCCTTCAAGCTCAACTTGATAGTTTATATGCTTACTCTATAAAGTGGGGATTACAAATCAATATAAACAAAACTAAAATCTGTATTTTTAGAAAGCGTAGAAAAATGAGACATTTCACTGGAGTATTAATAATGAAAATCTAGAAATTGTCGATTCTTTTTGCTATCTTGGAGTCAATTTTTCACGTAATGGTTCTCTAAAAGAGGCTATGAAAACACTTACTGAGCCAGCGCTCAAAGCGGTAAATGGTTATACACTGTTTTTTCTAGAATTAAATTTGATGTTAAAACTAAACTTTTGCTTTTTGACCGCATGGTTTCTTCAATATTGTTGTATTGCTCTGAAGTATTTGGTGTATATGATACAAGCATAATTGATCAAGTGCATATGAAATTTTGCAAAAAGATACTTGGTGTTAAAACGCAAACTCCTAATATGGCAGTTCTTGGTGAAGTTGGACGGTATCCGTTAACTCTTATATGTAAAGAACGAGTTATCAAATATTGGCTTAAAATCTTAGCCAATCCAAATTCAATTATGTACAGTATTTTTCAATCTCAATGTAACGGTATAGATGACCCACGATATAATTTCTGGGCAAAGAAAGTTAAAACTATTATAGATGAATTAGGTTACAGTTATTTATGGGGTAATATCACCCCTTTGACGTTCAATTACTTTCCTCAACTTAAAACTCGTTTGAGAGAACAATTTCACCAACACTGGAATGCTTCTATTAACGAATCGCCAAAATTACAATATTATGGGAAGTTCAAAAAAGTCTTTGAATTTGAACGGTATTTTGACCTCATTGAAAATGACTATTTAAGAAAATTATTCACATGTTTTAGACTATCCTCTCACAAATTAGCAATTGAAACTGGTCGGTTTACTGGTATACAAAGAGAAAATCGCTTGTGTCAAAATTGTAGCATGCATGTTGTAGAATCAGAATACCATTTTTTACTGATTTGTACTAAATATACACCTTTAAGAAATGTATTTTTGCCAAAGATATCTTGGCCAGACTTGCGGAAATTCGAAAACTTGATGTCGTCAAAAAATATAAAAACTTTAATTGGTATAAGTAAATATTTAAAGAAAGCATATGAAACACGAGATGGGTGATATATTTTACATCGTAATTTTCCTCATTTGTATTTGATTGTTTTTTTCTTGTCACTCTGAATGCGTAAAATATGTTTTAAAAATTGCTGTTCATTGTTAGCCAAAGGCATTTGGTTGCCGATTTTTTGCTAATAAAAGTTTGTTGTTGTTGTTGTTGTTGTTGTTCTTTACTCGCGCTACGCCTATGAAAAATCATGCGACCTTCACAAGAAAGACAAATGATCATACGAAAAGCTCATTAAAATGTGCATATTGTAAAGAAGAACATGTCGCAACAGAGAGCCGGAAGTATACAGACGCGGAATCCAGGATAGTAGTGATAAAACAAGAAAAGCTTTGTTTTAACTGTCTAGGTAAACACCAGTTAGCGCAATGTAAGTCTAATAAAAGATGCAAGACATGTCACAAGAAACATCACTCAAGTATTTGCCAGACCTTGAGAGAATCTGAAAGGGAAGCTCGTACCCAGAGACCGGATACCACTTGTTTGACGAAGGGGCGCAGCGCTCTTTTATAACCAAAAAGTTAGCAGATGAGATACAGTTAGCACCAAAAACAACAGAAACTATACATCTATCGGCATTTCGTGGTGACAGCAGCAAAGTTCAACATTTAGAAAGTACCACCGTATATATTCTCACAGAAAATAGCCACAAGATTCCGATTCGCATACTCATAGTACCTCGCATAGCAACACCGATGAGTAACCACGTGACAGAGGCAGCTGACAGGTACCCGTATCTACGGAAACTGAAACTGAAAGCACATCCGGCAAGTTCAGACCACCAGTTCAAAATATCTATCCTGATAGGAGCAGACCACTACTGGGATATTGTAGAGGATGAGATCATTCGTTGGGAAGGCACAAAAGCTATGAAGTCGAAGTTAGGCTATCTTCTGTCTGGACCGTTACCGGATGCAGCACGTACAGAGACAACGGAGTACATATTTAATGTCCTGACTTCACCAGTGTCAATAGAGAAAGCATTGGAAAAGTTTTGGACCATAGAAAATGAAGGTATATCCTATCCTCATGCCACGAAGTCAGCGCACCTGAAGAATACTTACAGCAGTATCAACGATCGTCTATAGAATTCCGTGACGGGAAGTACTATGCTAAGTTGGCATGGAAACATGACCATCCTGAACTTCTATCAAACTACGAGATAACCAGAAAAACAAAAAGAGAGCACCATTCGCCGGTTGCAGAAAGAACAAGAAACACTAAGACACTATGGAAAAATAATTACTGAGCAGTTAGAGCGAGGATTTATAGAAAAAGTGCCAGAAGAGGACCGGATCCCAGTGACCAGAGTTCACTATATACCGCATCACCCAGTGAAAAGGATTAATCAACAACTCCAGTTAGAATCGTCTATGATTGCAGTTGTATACAGTTCCCTAATAAGGCAAGTCTCAACGATTGTTTGAAGCCGGCACCTCCTGTGTTAAATGCTCTCACGACACTACTTGTTAGATTCAGATTCGCGGTAAGCACAGATATAGAAAAGGCATTTTTGCGCGTTGGGCTTCACGAGGATGACAGAAATGTAACACGATTTCTATGGCTACAAGATCCCAACAACCCTGACAGTCCATTGATCACATATCGCTTTAGGTCCGTACTTTTTGGCGCCAAATGTTCACCATTTATATTGAATGCAGTTCTGTTAAAACATCTTGACAGCATGAAAGACGTCATGGCGTCAGAAATCATTCAAAGAGACATTAACGTCGATAACGTGATTTCAAGTTTTCCCACTGAGACAGAAGCAGTTAAATTCTTCGAACAAACCTACCCTCTTCTTACACCCTAACACTGTACAATAAAGGGAATAAGAACCGCGGGCGACCAAAAAAGACCTGGTGAAGGGCTTTAGAGAAAGAGCTGAAAAGCAGGGATTTGACCCTCGAAACAGCTCCCTGGACAGCAGTAAAGTTTAACACGGAAAGTGGAAATCCTTTGCTCTTGCCTCAAACATCACACGGCACAAAGAGGTTCGCATGAATTGAATTAGTTTATATGGCGGCCATCAGGAGATGTTTTCTGCCTCTCTTACAGTCTTTTGTGTATTGTTATGAATGATTTCAATTTCATAACAAGATTGATTTAAGGGGATTAACCATTTAACACTTAATAAAACTAAAAGTATATTTTATAACGCTAGAATGTAACAGAGTGCATTTGGGCTTTTCGAGGCTGACCTTGGGTAAGATAAGAAATGATTATCGATGAAATCGATATTGTATCGCGTTTCTCAGGTACTGGAAATATTTGGTTTTTTGTTTAATTTAACCTCATGACACTATTTTTTTTTAAATTTTCCTTTCTTTGGTCTGCCGATGGGAATTAATATCGAGTTTTGAAAAGGCACATCAAAATGATTTGCCATCGAAAACGAAAGTAGACCCGGGAGTACGTTTTTCAATCAATTATTGAATATCCTAACATTTTTGATGAATTGGCATTAATGATTGTTGACCAGCATATACTTATTTCATGTATAAGTTGTTTTGGTATATTGTCCATGCATTTCAGAGTTCTCGTGCAAATGTTTTTTCTTTACTTTTATTATGTGCTTGGTAATTAAACACGAACTAGACTAAACTGAGCATGCAACATTTGTAAATCCGTAGATAAATACATTTATTCACTAAAATCTGGGTGGCGATGAGTATTTCTCCAAAATTCTTTTGTTTTTGAAATTTTAGCTAGTTTACGCCATTTGCAATATTAGTGACCACTTACTACATAAATAATATTTTGTTATATGATTCTCTCTTAGACACAAGAAAGATTGGTTCAGTAGGAAAATACTGTACTTTACAAATGTCATTTTATGGTAATGAGTGGTTGTGGGACGGATTCAAGACTCGAAAAACACGGTAATTAACCGTTCTGACAACTGTGATAATACGGTGAGGGAAGCTGGATACTGCTCATAATTAGTAAAACGTTTGAGGTAACTAGAGTTACTTTGCAAGAGCAGCTTTATAAAGAATAAATAGTGGTGTACGTTGAATGAAGACTTAAGTGGGAAAACACGCTGGGCTTGTATTGTATTGACTACTGTCATCATTGCACGTTCATCGATAAAATAAGAAATTTACCAAAATCTCTTTAACGGCAAATGAAATTCAATAGAAGTTTGCACAAATACATGCAATTAAATTATTTTTATTTTGCAAATTTTAAGTAAGGTTATAACAGGAAAGAAAAATAACTAGATCTAAATAACTAGATCTGAAAAATCCCTAAAATTATATTAACATCCTTACACAAAAATAAAACAATTTTATTTCAAATGTCTACATGCGTAATATGATACTTACAATAATGTGTTGTTTCCTTTTGTCTAACATATGTAAACAATTTGAGATATTTTTAAAGTGTGTTTGACCTTGAATTTCGTGGTTGCTTTATGGCCGCGTCAATAGGTGACAAAAGGTTGATTTTTTTTTCATAATTTACGGCCTGATTTAGAGATTAGCTAAGATTACTGAATATTTATTGGTGCATTAGACATTAAGTTATACCTTTCTTTCTTACCGAAAATAATGAATAGAAATGCAGTCCGTGCAAGGCTATTCTCCATTGTCATTTAGTTATACCTTTCTTTCTTACCGAAAATAATGAATAGAAATGCAGTCCGTGCAAGGCTTTTCTCCATTTTCATTTAGTTATACCTTTCCTTCTTACCGAAAATAATGAATATAAATGCAGTCCGTGCAAGGCTTTTCTCCATTGTCATTTAGTTATACCTTTCTTTCTTACCGAAAATAATGAATAGAAATGCAGTCCGTGCAAGGCTTTTCTCAATTGTCATTTAGTTAAACCTTTCCTTCTTACAAAAAATAATGAATAGAAATGCAGTCCGTGCAAGGCTTTTCTCCATTGTCATTTAGTTATACCTTTCCTTCTTACAAAAATAATGAATAGAAATGCAGTCCGTGCAAGGCTTTTCTTCATTGTCATTTAGTTGTACCTTTCTTTCTTACCTAAAATAATGAATAGAAATGCAGTCCGTGAAAGGCTTTTCTCCATTGTCATTTAGTTATACCTTTCTTTTTTACCCAAAATAATGAGTAGTAATGTAGTCCGTGCAAGGCTTTTCTCCATTGACATTTAGTTATACCTTTCTTTCTTACCGAAAAAATGTATAGAAATGCAGTCCGTGCAAGGCTTTTCTCCATTGTCATTTAGTAATACCTTTCTTTCTCACCGAAAATAATAAAAAGTAATGCAGTCCGTGCAAGACCATTCTCCTTTGTCATGAATTATACCTTTCTTTCTCACAGACAAAATTAGTAGTAATTTAGTCTGTACAACACATAATGACAGAAGATTTGCTTGCAACATCTAAAATTTTGTCATATACTTGATTGAGACATAATAATTTTAATCTCTGTGGTCGTCAGTACGTCGGTTTACAATTACATTTTTCTGCGGTTACTTCAGTTGATATTACATATTTGCATCTGGTACGTCTACAGATGGTTAAAAATTAAGTGTTTTTCTTGTAAATTAAATTAAATTAGGTATTATCCAGTAACGTATTAAAAAACATAATTGCATACTTTAGCAAATTTTATCACTGTGTTACAAGAGGAGTTGTTACGGATTAAACAACCATCTTAAATTACTATGCAAGTTTACATTCAATCTGCTGTTAACTATGTCACAGAAAGATCTATTTTCTTAATATTAGTTTCTTATGATGAAGACTGATAAAGTATTAAAATAATATTATTACATGAACTATAAATAGACGCAACGCGATTGGTCACACCCCCAAAATAACTGAGTCAATAAATTTAGATATTGACCCGCTTTCGCTGATATTGACCTGTCTATAAATAGAATGCGAAAGTTTCCATCTTTTTTATTATTTATAGTTCATGAAATAATAGTTATTTTAATGACGTCATTTACGTCGCGTTACCGTTGACGTTATATTTCGCGCCATTTATCGTTCAAATTTGCTTGATTAGGCGCACGGAGTCCACTTGAAATTAGTCTTAATTGAAGATTTCTAAAACATAACAATTTATAGTTCATGTAATAAAACAGTTATTTACTTATTAGCCGCAAAAATCGTTATTGACCTCGGCTATCGCCTCGGTCAACAACGATTTTTTAGGTCAATATCACAGCATATTTCCCAGCTAATAAGTAAATAATTGTATAATATTTAATAGCTTATAACTTGAATTCCTATGATCAGTATGTTATACAAAAAGGAACCGGAATTTGTTTCTACCCTACTGTCATCAGCTGAGGCTGTCCACAATAAAATTATTCTTAAATACTTGGAATTGTGTTTTTGTAAGATCAGAGATGAAAACATAGCGCTCAGAAAAAAAACAAATAAGGTAAATTTAGTGTAAATTACTATTATTAGTATAAATTACTATTACTAGTGGGTACCCCTCATATTCTCCTTTTTGTTAATTGTTTGTGATACTAGTGTCTTATTTGAAACTGACCAATAAATAAACCTATGCTCTCCTTTACTATCGTTTGAGGCTTCTTTGGGAGGCTGTGTTTCTTGCTGTGGTCATTCCTGATAAGCACATTTATTTTTTATTATGACTTTCAGGTACATCGGCCTTGGAATGTTATAAATGTACTGGACGAAGCTCTGACGAATGTTATCCGAGAAGTGTTACATGCAGTGGATCTTGTTACTATGCCCTCGCTGTGGGTACATATGGTAGGTTGTTTACATTAAGTGGATGGTGCTGTTTTGTTAGCAACATTGTGCGCGTGTACAAAATATATATAATGGAATTTCTTCACAGAGCATACTCTTATGTCCTTAAACTGGCTCGCGTGTTTACATTCTTAGATCTTGAACTGAAAAAAGAAAACAACGTTTAATATTGACCTCTAAGATGACACCGTATGCGTTTCCTGGATAACTTCTTAGAATATTGGGTTTTTAGTTCAAAATAATCATGATTAATTTTAATTTCAATTTTATTAGATTCATCATTGAAATCTTTTGTTCGTGGATGTATCGATCTCGGAAATGTCAGACTAGATGGGTGCGCGGATGCGTTGGTCACGTATTCCGGAAGTAAGTGTAGATGAGATATTTTCATAGAATGTTGCGCCTCTTGTTCAAATTCTGGGGTGAACCTGTATTTGTATATTCTAGATAGTACAATTTTATAGTATCAATTCTAAAAATTAAAGTAAAATGCGCTGCAAAAGTCAAGTGTTCTTAACATTACTTGATGCCTTGGTGAGCTAATTCAACTCCTTTTGCATACTCGGTAGTTATTCAGCAAATTCATGTAAATTCAAAAAGAAAACGTTTTCTAAAAAAGAAATATGCATATCAGGACTTGCAGCTCCCAGAAAACACAACATCCTCACATAGCAAAAATGTAAAGAGGAAAAGAGAGTATGGGTTTATAAAAAAGATCAGCGGCAAAACAACTTGCCACTGGGTGTATGTGCAGTAGCGATATTTGTGCAGTGTGGCGGTCGTAAAATGTCTCCCCGTACATTTAGTCAGTGCTGTTATCAGTAAAATAAACCGTCACCGATGTCATGCACTGATTGTTACGTATACCAGGGCTATTCGATCAACCTTTCTTGGGGTTGTCCCGGTTATCTCAGTTAGTTGCGTCGCAGGAGTTGCAGGGGTATGTGCTGTCGCAGTGACGGTGCGGGTTCGCTCCCAGCTGGAGACACTATCATTTGAAGCAGGTTCTAGGGTTTACCATCTTCACAATTGCCGCAACCGGTTCTCATATGAACAAACAAGTTGTCTTGGTGAAATAACTCCAACCCACCCATCAACTCAACAATGTTGCGTGCAAAAGCACACAAACATATATAAGATAGGGTACTGGGAAACAAGTTTTACAGAGCATCTTGTATTACGTAACCAGGATCTCATGTCTAAAAGAAATTCAGTCCTTATTCAGATGTTTAGATTCTTAAACTATAATTGCAACTGTTCTACCGAAGTGTTAAGTGTATTTTTGATTTAATCACCACGTATACAGAGCTCTGTTTAATATCAAGTTGGTAACATTTCTTTAGGAATTTTCGGTTCTATTTATATGAAGTTATATGAAGAAAAAAGTGAAATACGCATATCAGGGATGGCAGAGGGCAGACACAGCCTCACCACACAGCCAAACAGTATAGAGGAAAACAGAGCATGGTATTACAATAATCAGTTTCAATATGTACGCCACTAACAATTAACGAAAGTGAGATTCCGATGGGTTAACGCCGGTCAGTGGCAAAACAATTTGCCACTGGGGGTTTAATCCAGGTTCTAGGTTGCACCAACCTCACACTTGCCCCAACAGGTTCTCATATCACAAAACATTTACAAGTTGTCTTGGTGAAATAACACCAACCCACCCATGGGCTCAACAAAGTTGCTCAACAATTTGCATGCAAAAGCACACAAACATAACGTAAACCATTCAGATGTTGTTTTCTAATTTATGAAACATAAGAAACCAATAGCATTACAATGCCAAGGGGCGGGTAATCAACGACCTTACCGAGACCTGGAGTAAAATCAGCAAGAACAGGATGACAGGGATAAAAGAAACAAATCGAGCAATTTGTTTCAGATTCAATTCCTGATATTTCACATTTCTGTTTGCATACATTTGTGATTCAATGACATTCAATGTTTTCATCTCAAATTTTCTCTTAACTACATGTAATTTCACGGAGATAGAATCCCATGAAAACAGCAAAGAATAATATTTTGGAGAGCCAATTTTTGTAGGTCTAAATCAGATAGTAGCTCAACTATTTGTGCGCTACAAGGGACGTCTTATATATTCGCTGGTTGCCCTTCGCAGACATCTATAAAAAGTCATTATGATAATGGTTCTGGGCTTGCAGTCAAATTATTGAGACTACATCAGATATCACAGCAATTAGTGAAGAATTTCTTCAATGCGTGTGGAGAACAGTTTAAATTCTCTTCAAACCGCGTCCACATTTTTAACAGAGCCTATCCCAACCTCAAATATGTCCCGTTTTGTCATACCACTAAACATTTGTCTTTTGATACAGTCACGATGAATCAGCGGCAGTGCTACTGTACTGAAGACAGCTGCAATGATAAGCCTATCTACAGCGTCAATTCAGGTAATAATGCATTTTATCAGTTGATTATTTTTCTTCGTTTTGGGGAGGCTGTGTCTGTTACGGTACCTCCTACTTAACAGGAAGGTTAAATTGAAAATATTTTTTTTTGTTTTTCAGTCGCGAACAAAGCAATCCAGTGTTATGCATGTAGCGGCGCAGAATGTAGTTCTAGCTCTCGGACAGTGTGGTGTGATGGAGCATGCGCTTTAGGTAAATTTGTCATAAAATGTTAACATTTGCATTTGATTCTTCGTGTAAAATTTACACATTTTGACAATAGAATGGTGTTTTACCGCAAAATGCATAATAAATAATACCATCTGTTCAATTTTAAGACGTCATTTCATGGATTGACGTCAACTGCCCAAAGGTACCTTTACCCGTGACGCGCTTCATTTAATACCACTGAGGCCTGAATGGCGAAACTGATACTGTCACATTATGAACAAATTGTTGTCGTCCTATTGTAAATGTCCTGTCATTTGCAATTTCAGGTAAAACTTATAATGGCGAGGTTTCGAAATCCTGCATAAAACATAATGATAAATTTGGAACCGGCGGCGCGATAGGCATTAACTTCAAATTCACAGGATGTTCTGTGACGGGCTCCGGTTTGAACAGATCAGATGTCTACATGTGCCACGACGATTTCTGCAATAGCGATGACCAGTATTCTTGTAAATTTACTACCGTAGCTCCAGGGATTCAGGGGATTCAATCAGATCCTGGCTACCGCTTGCAAACACCACGTAGTGTCAATCATATTAGGAACACATCAGGAGCACCATGTCTGTGGACTGTCACTCCTTTCGCTATCTTAACTGCGATCGCGGCGTTGCTTACCATGTCTTAACAAAAAATAAACTGAAAAAATATTCCAAAGCGTGATTTTTAGACTTATTTGTTACATATTTAATAGGTTAGTTTACCTGATTACAATGTTCATTGGAAAAGGTTTTGAGGTTTCTGACGTCGCATACGTAAAAATACATCAAAACAAGAAAGACAAACTAGTTTTAAATTTGTCTATAATTTATTTACAGCTTATTCAAAGAAAACTTGTAGAGCTCCAGAGCTCACACGGTGAAAATACAAATTCCAGAGCTCATTCGATAAATTATATTTCTATCTTACACTGGTAAAAACAGATATTGAATTTAACAACATCATAATTAATCTTCTGCTGAACAGTTTACTGGACTTGAGTGGTCGCAACGAAAATATTTTTATGGGCAAATAAAAAAAAGGAATTTAAAATTTCACTGACTAAGCCTATTTCAAAATTCGATTTAGTTAATGCAGACGTAGAGAGACGGGAGAGAGATAGAGAGAGAGAGAGAGAGAGAGAGAGAGAGAGAGAGAGAGAGAGAGATGTAACTACATCTTCTTTCAATGGTACTTAAAATGTTTTTGAAGCAAGGTGCAAATGTTTTCCTTTCTATTTGTTTATAGTGTGTGTTGCTACATTATATATTAATCATTTAAATATTAAACAGATTCTCTTTTTCCCTACAGAAGAGGGTGTGTTCGAAATCCCGCATAAATCAGAAAACAACATCTGAATGGTTTACGTTATGAACGGGATTTCATTTACCTAAAATAAACTGGACTCCTATCATGGTATTTCCTAATTATTTGCCTAAACATACCTCTTAAATGTGAAGTAAACTTGTAGGTGAGGCCACTGACCATCTGACTTGACACATGTTAAATAACTTGTTTATATTAGCTTTAGAAAAAATATAATTCCTCACAAACAATGAGATTGGATTACGTACACCGCAAACAAAATGCCAAAAAGCGGATTGGTGCTCAATAATGTATCGCTTTTTTGTTTGAAATATCGTTAATAATTATTTAAATTTTATAACCTACAAACAATTTACGCGGTTTCGAAAGCTTTTGCACTATTTGGTAATCGAATTTCTTCATGTTGTCACGTGGTGAAAGACAAGGTTGTCCGTTATCCGCCCTTTTATTCATCATAACAGCAGGAGTCATGGCAACGAAAATCAGATCTAGTGAAGATATTAAAGGCATATCAATTAAACATATTAACACGCGGAGCACGATTAACATAAACAAATCTCAACTTGCAGACGATACAACCTTATTTTTTAAAAAGTGAAGGTGAAATAAAAGCCGCTGTTAATATTATTACATCATTTGGCATTTATTCTGGTCTTGAATTAATTATAAATAAAACCGAAGGGTTGTGGATTGGAAACTCAAAGAAGGAAAAAACAAAATAGCAATGGACTTTCGTTAAAAAATCAGGTCAAATCTCTCGGGGTATATTTTGGAATCGATAATAAAATATTTGAAGAATTGAATTTGAAAAATAAATTAGAGATGTGTCAGTATCTTTTAAATAAATGGAACACTAGAAATTTAACATTTTATGACAAAAATGATAATAAAATCGTTAATCCTTCCAAAATTGACGTATTACATCAGTCGCTATACCTCCCTAAAGCAATAGCAGATACAGCTTACAGAATTCTCTATAAATTCCTTTAGAATGACAAGAATGAAAAAATCAGAAGAAATACGCTAATAGGAAAAAAAACTAAAACGTGAATTTGAATTGATCGACATCGACTCTTATGCAAAATCTTTAAAATTGAAATGAGTTAAATGTTTGAAGGAAAATAGCACTATTAAAGATAATTGAAAAAACATACCTGAATTTTACCTAAATCATTATGAAAAGGATTTGCTTTATTTGATATGAACTTTGACTCTTTTAAATCTCTCTCCATGAAAATTTATTTACATGGAAAATATTACACTCGCCTTTATGCAAACACTGTCTCCTGTACGATAATATATATATCAATTTTTCTTAGAATGTAGCTATTTGGATGTTTTCTGGAGTAAACTAGTAGTTTTTTAAATTTGTGGTTTTTGAAAACAATTGAAGACATTTAAAAATAATATTATACGGTATAAAATACAATATAAAGAGTATAATGGCGTAAATATAATTCCTTTTTATATTTGTTATAGTATTTACTAATCTTATATTATAAGTGATAGACGAACAAAGTATGCTTTTACCAAGATCTGTTTTCAACATCTGTGTTTTTGACAAACAAAACTTTAAACATTGCAGTAGTAACAAAATTTGTTAATCAGCTGGAACAACTTTTATAAATGTTGTCTAAATTTTGACTGTTATTTTTGTTGTTATGTCTCTGTTTCTGTCTGTTTGTCTGTCTGTCTGTCTGTCTGTCTGTCTGTCTGTCTGTCTGTCTGTCTGTCTGTCTGTCTGTCTTCTTCTTCTTCTTCTTCTTCTTGACTATGTGGGGAGGCTGTTTTTCTGAATGTGGCGATTCCTGATATGCATGTTTCACCTTTTTACAAATATACATATAATTATTGAAAGGAAACTGGAACTTTTTAAAATACAAAAATACATATTTGGTTTAATATATTGCAACCTTTCAGCATAATTTACAAATGCCCTAAACCGGTTTTTCTACATGTAATAACGTTATAGTCAATAGCCGTTTTACCTAAGTAACAAACGCTAAAACATCAAATTGATGTAGAACCTTAATATTTTAGATTTGGAATGATTACTTGTTTTTTTTTATTCTTAGCGTTCACAATGTTTAAAAAATATAGTGCAAAAAACTGCAATTAAGAAAAATGTTAACATTGAATGATACATTATTGAACCCGACAGACCACGTTACAAGTTATATAACAATATTGCAAGCTCGGTTAGGCCAGTTACTCCCATAACGCTTAGCCATGGGTCTAGCATAAACAAACAGCTTAATACATCGAGGGTTACTAGCAAGACCATCGTGCTGAAGTAAATAAAGGGTATTTACAGTTTTGCGAGCAATCCTTGATATGTAGTATTTACCTCTTGTAGGCGGGTGAACGTTTCTTTAACAAACTTTCACAATACCGCCTTTATTTCGCGTGCAGTTTAAATGCTGACATACTTAGTATAATTATGTAAAACTAAGTAGACAGTTGACGCACAAGGTTACAATAATGTATTATAAGGTTTCACAAATAATACTGTAAAACGCATTAATTTCGCGAGCTCAAAATTTCGCGATTTTCTTCAAAAAGTGGAAATTTTCTTTATTCGCGTATTTATAAATTCGCGACGTCGTCAGTCTCGAAACCGAAAACATAAAGGTGTAGTTTATTACCGTGATCATTATTTCATCGTAAAACATTTGCAAATAAAAACCATCGTCCTTACTCAGATGTATAGCAATTTACTATCTATAAACACAATTATGTAATGCAAGCAGCTTTTTGTTTAAGTGTGAAATATAACAAACAACGCTGACAATAGTTATATTGTTTTCTCTATCAGAATAAATTACTCAAAAATTGCACAATATAGTTTAAGGGAAATAATCGTTTATATTTATTGTCAAATTTATTTAAATAATTAAATCAAATTATTGAATGGTGGCCAAAAAGGAATTATATGTGGTGTTTGAAGTGATTAACAGTTCAGTTGCGCCCTTTCGGATATTTTTATCGGATATATGAAAACTCATCATATATTCGCAATATTTATGAATTCGCGAGGTAAACGATTCGCAAATATTAGCGAAAATAAAACTAACGCGAATAAAACCAGTTTTACAGTAGCAAAGTATGTTTTGATAAACAAAACTTCATAATATTCGAATTATTCTTCATTTACTCATTCAGTCAAATCCATAGTTCAGTGATAGCATATCACAATGTGTTCACATTTAAATATTTGATCATGTGGAGATACATCCGTAACATCGAGATCATATCGATTGTGCAATGTTCCAATCGGTACCCATGTCGTCAGCGATATGTGTTTTTGCATGTCTGTGTAAAGCACATATATCTCTCAGATGGTAACGAAACGATAGTTCCAGATAAAAATAAATTTATTTGTAATAAATAAAGCAAATGAAGCAACATCAATATCGGTTCGATTTATTAATAAAACTATTCTAAGTATTTACATTTATCGTACATTCGAATGTTCCATCTTAAAACAATAAAAGTATGTCAGTAAAAACGACATTTCACTTTTTAAAAATCTGAATTAAATTTACCACAGTTGCAGCGACTTACTGTTTAATGAATGCGGTTATTTGCTTTTTCCTTGTGTATAATTGAAATGACTGATCACGATAGATAAATCATTAAGATTGTTTAATGTTTTAAAAATTGTGCAACACAATGTGCTTAATATAAGTTAAAATTAAAAGTTATGTCCACTAAATGCATATAAAACCAAGATTGCAACAACTCTGTGATAGAGATGGTTGAAATACAAATAGAATTAACAATGCATTTGTTATTGATTTTTTTTAGTCTATTAGAACTGTTAACAAACAGAGGCCCTCTGTACAACACAGATAACAAATTCTACGGACTAAGATTTCTATACTGACATTTAACAACAAGTTCTGATCAGTATAATGGTTTCAGATTTCAGTTAGTTGTATGCAGGTGTAATTTACAGCTCAGTGTCTAAGCATAATTACCCAGTTTGGCCTGTAATCGATCCGTTCAAGATTGAAATACCGATTGACTACTTCTTTCTATCCATTCAATCCACATACAGATTATTTGAACAAGCGTGTCATATTTATTTAATGGTTTTCGTAACGAACAAGTTTGATTTAATCATGTAATTTGATTCAAGGTTAATTTATTCTTCATGCCGGTAATAAAACATCTAACTGTGATGTCTGGCCAAATCTTCACGTGATTTAGTTATATTTTATTAAGCTAAAGGCTTGACATGTTGACATAACATTGAAAGTAACATGTATTTTTAAGTCATTAACAAACGCGAAAAGTTTGTGAATTCTTACAAGACAAATAGTCAATGAAACAGATTACGGTGTGAGGTTTCATTTATCACATGTGTACTGTTTATTGTTGTAAATATTGAGTTGCTCGCAACCCGGTGCTAGGCGCCGTGGGCGGTTCAATACATTTCCATCACTGCCAGTGAATAGGCTGAAGCGAACCGAGCCAGCAAGTGTCATATTTGTCATATCCGGTGGTTTTCAAAGTCTAACACCGGTTCTATCTCTTAAAAATCACAAATATGTAAATAAACGTTGAAATACAGGTAAGTGCATATACATCTAGTTATAATTATCTTTAAGAACATATAAAAAACGTTTATATTATAAGATGATTATATAAAGGTCTTACAAAAATCAAGATAAGTACTCTTGGTCAGGCGATGATATAATTTTACCAACACTGTTATTAACCCTTTCGGGATCCCTTAAAAAATTTTCAATTAATAAAATTCAAAAGTTTGTTTGATTTGAATTATCCCTCATTGACTTGTAATAAATATAAATCCTTTTATAGAAAGCGATTATAATAGATATCAAAGTCGGGAATAAGGGATATTGAACTTCCGTCCGTCTGTATGTCCGACTGTCACATTTTTCCGTTTCCAGCCATTTCCTGGTAACTAACTTGGAATAGTTATTAAGGACCGTGAAAGGTTTTGCTGTGCGCAAGAACCATAACGCTATCTTATTTTTTATGTCCCTTTTAAATGACTTTAATATGAAACCTAATGATGCCTATAACTGTGTATGTCATTGTCCTATTAACTTAATATTCGGAATATATCATCTCCATGAACAAAGCCGTATGTAACAACAAGAATGATATCTCATGTTTCATTTTTGTAGCTATGCTTTATAATTGTACTATTTCATCTGCATCATTAACTACATCCCTGACAACAATAGTGATAACTCCTGGTTCACTATTGTTTTGAGGTATGCATCTTAAAAATGGCTTTTTCATGAAACCTATTACATTGAAAGCAGGCGACACATGTGTTCCGTGTAACACCTAATTTTAGTTTGTTTTATTCGGCGGATGATATCAATTCAACAAATTTGCTTAATATGTATATTAATTTTCTTGTCATCACTTAAGCGGGTGTCTTTTTTCCTAATATTTTATGATATATATATTATCAACACGTCTTAGGCATATGAACATTTATCATTTAATTTCGAAGGTATAGGGAGACAACTCAGTCGAACAGCGGGTGTGTGATAGACGAAAAGGGAACGTTGGAAGCCACCGAACAGGACAAACATAAACATAATGCAGGTTTGATGTGATTGAACCTGTTCATGGGCAGTAATGGAAATGCATATTATTGCCCACGCCGCCATGACACGGATTGAGCGCGATTCAATATTTACACAAAACAGTACAATTTTGATCCATGCCAAACGATGGTATGTACGTGGCGGTGAACATGGAACCTTCAAAGCGGTATTTTCAGATTATGTTCAGCGGCGTATGGTCCCCAGATAAAAAAAATGTGTTTGCCCTAAACGAGCAATCAATGGGCGTAACTAAATAAAATAGAATTATGAAAGGGGATCTGAGAAATGATCTGAAAACCCCTGCATATCACAGACAGCGCCAAAGGCAAAATATAAAAAGTATATCCTTGGGTAATTGAACAATATCCGAATCTACATGTAGATTGACTGGGATATTGAAACTACCCATCTATAAACCACCCATCTTATTTATAATTATGTTGTTTTTTTGTAAACCAATATTTCAAATCAATCATAAGAGGGTCTATTAGACTATCAATCAGCAACTCTTCTAAAGTAAACTAACCGTCAAAAGAAATTTATAACATTTACCGTTTCTTTAACAATAAATTTAATGAAATTAAAACCATTCGGTTGGCGTGTTTCAAAACATCATGGCACAATAAATAATCAATATAAAGAACAACTTATCGCGCTTGTTTGCTTGGTACCGTATGCTTAGGAATATTTTATTGTCATTTTGAAGAACATCATAGGCCCAGCCTTGGATGGACGCTCGGAAATCACATTGGCGACACCTTTTTACGCTTCAATTAAAGTTTCATACACAATAGATGGAAAAGGAACTTCGAAATCCCTCGACCACGACAAATATGAAAATATTGCAGGCTCGGTTTGATTGAGCCTGTTCATGGGCAGCAATGGTAATGCTTATTACTGCCCACGCCGCCTAGCCCCGGTTTGAGCGCAATGCAATATTTACACCAATAAGCAGTACAATTTTGATCCATCCCAAACAATGGTATGCATATGGTGGTGAACATGGAACCTTCAATGCGGTATTTTCAGATTAATCTTATTTAATGTTCAGCGGCGTATGGTCCCAAGATAAAAGAATGGGTTTGCCCCAAACGAGAAAAAAATGGGCGGAACTAAACAGAATGGAATTTTGAGAGGGGATGCATATGGTGGTGAACACGGAACCTTCAATGCGGTATTTTCAGATTAATACCATTCCATGTTCAGCGGCGTATGGTCCCCAGATAAAAGAATGGGTTTGCCCCAAACGAGAAAATAATGGGCGGAACTAAACAGAATAGAATTTTGAGAGGGGATCTTAGGATATAAATCCTGCATATCACAGACAATGCCAAAGGCAAAATTTAAAAGGCAGGAAGTACATCCTTGGGGGTGATTGAACAATATCCAAATTTAAATTGGCTGGGATATTGAAACCGACCATCTTTTAACTGGCCGAAATATAAAAAAAAGAGTAAATTTAGAAGTACTATTAACACAGTACATAAATATCGTGTTCGACGACCTTCAACGGGCGTAAGTGATAACATCACTGATTGAATGTACGGGGAGACTTTTTACAGCCGCCACACGGCACAAACAACGCTACTGTGATAATGAAATAGATGAAAGGTAAACTCTGAACACCCTCGACCACGACAAATATGAAAATATTGCAGGCACGGTTTGATTGAGCCTGTTCACGGGCAGCAATGGAAATGCTTATTATTGCCCACGCCGCCTAGCCACGGGTTGAGCGCAATTCAACAAATGGTTATTGTTATGGTAAGTTATAGGTTACAGGCAATAATTATGTTCAGTGACGAATTTTAGAACTACAAAAATACCGGCCTAATGTCGCCTACGGATATGCGCAATACCGGCCTAATGTCGCCCACCGATATGCGCAACCACTCAGAACGTGCAATATTTCATTTTTGCCGTGTTCCGTAGCTTATAAATGTATTTCTCTCCATATAAACAATTGGTTAATTATTTTGTTAATTTTACCTCAATAATTTTAAAATCACAAAACTGATAAGCTTATATTTTCTCAGTGAAAAAAATGCGTGTTTTGAGCAAATTTTGTAGTAGTGCGTATACAAATATAATTCTGATTGTCCTCTTAACTTTTTAACACGGTAGTTCAGTCAATAGTATTGACAACTGTACAAACATAATAAATCGAATAATTGATGTTTAAGCCATCAAGTTCAACAACCCAGCACGAAACATCGATCGAATTACTTCTAATTCTATGGCAAAGATCGTTAGTGATACAACAGACGTACAATAGGGGAAAGTTACGGAAGCCCTGGAGGGCCACTTTTGATTTTCGACTTTTTGATTTATTTTACCGCTTTCTTTTGACTTTTGATTTATGAATTTTGACTTTTGATTTATTACTTATGGATTCCGTAATTGTCCCACGTGCTTGCCGCATCATTTCCCAGGAAACTGGCGGATTCTAACGACGTTTTAGACGATGTAAGTTCATTTATCTAATCTCATATTCAAGAACAGTATATTTTCTATTTAGACCTTTTTATTTAATTCAGAAAAAACATATTTTGCTTGCATTACATAGTATTTCATTAGGTATCCTTTTTTTATCTATTTCTACAACATGGAATCATTGCTACATTCGTTATTTCAAATTGACATACAGCGTACAGCGTATAAATCAAAGCTTCATTTTTTATATGGGATCGAAATAATTTTAAACCCAATTATACTAACATTGTTGTTTATTTGTTGCAGTTTCATTCGAAGGAAGAGATGGTATATATTAATGTTTTACCAAGTGGAGAGAAACACAAGGTACAAAATGTTATTTGTCATTAAAAATATAAACGTCAATTTCAAAATTTGCAGCTTTTGTTGTCAGCGCATAGAACAAATGTTGTTAGAACAACAAACAAACATAAAACTAGTTACATATGAAATGTTATGGCAAAATTTAATAATAATATACTAATGGTTTGCTATCCATTCTTATTATAAGGACCACAGCCCATCATGATAGGTTCAATACACATTGTACCTCAAAAGGTCTACTCCTACTGTTTAAAGAAAGCTAAGTTATAAGTATACTTTAACATGCAATATCCCTTCTACTACTGCTACTGCTGCTACCCTACTACTACTAGTACTACTACTACTACATGTACTACCCCTTCTTCTACAACAACATGAGCAACTACTACTACTACTACTACTACTACTACTACTACTACTACTACTACTACTACTACTACTACTACATTTTTCTTATTTAGGATGCAGAAATCAGGGAAAGGGAAAACAGAAAGGTAGCGGCCGTCATACTATGTACAAACTGCATATTGGAGGAAGACATTATCGTCAAAGTGAATATGGACAAATTTCATCTAGACGAGGTGGGGGCATTCGGAAGACAGCCTCAGACAGTGGAATCCAGATCTGAAGTCGAAAAACGTCTTTTTTTCATTTTATTATGTTTAATATATTGTACATTCTACAGGTACATTGTTGCTTTAGATACAAATTTCTTATGCAAAATAGCACTTAGAAGATATTTGGTGTTATTATCTGTTTAAACGAATTTATTCCAAAAAGTTTGCTCTAGGTTTTTCGGCCAATCACATGCCCAGAAATGATAACTTCTGAACATGTTATTTCACATTAACAGTTGATGTTGAATGTTCACGTGACACAGATCAACTATGACATGAACATATGAATAATACTGATAATTCTATAGCAAACATTAAACACTTATTAGGCTAGTGGCTAAATGAACCAACATTATATGACTTAAATATCAATCTCGGCTTCTATGCTTCTTTGCGTTTTGATTATTTGTTATTTAGCCTTAACCTAAAACATGTAAAATGTAATGTTTGTACCAAAGCAAAGAGTAACAGCAAAATACAAAAGTTATAAGTTAAAAGTCACAAGATAAAAGTCATAAGTAAAAAGCTTTAATTAAAAAGTAATAAGGCACAAGGCAAAAGTCATAAGTGAAAAATCATAAGTGAAAAGTCATAATTCCCAAACCGCAAAAAAGCGTAACATAAAGTCAGCATCAATCACAATGATCAATAAATATTTTTGCATCAACATTTTATATAACTTTTCCCTTTTAATTCCATAATGTTGATTGAATGAATTACTCGTTAAATCTAATAAAACAGACTTGTAAGAGTTTATGAAGGTTTATGGGAAAATCTTTTCTGAAAAGAACCTAAATATATTTCATACAGACCTGGTGCAAAAAAAAAAATGCAAAAATTGAATTGAAGCAAAAATTTTAATTTTCACATTGTATTGGGTCTAGTTCATTAAATATAACTGTATCGAGCAAGTCTTTGAAAAAAATCCACTAATGGATTCCATTTTGTCGTAATGTACACCACATTTTATATGCGTTGGTTAGATTTGATTTTTTTCAACTACAATGTTTCGAGCTCCAGCAAACGGGTCTGTAGAATCGTGTCAGAATTATTACTGCAATAGTAAATAAATGAAGTTTTCTGTTCCACCATCACGGTGATGTAATCGAGAGCATTTTGATGTTCATTCAATGCGTTTGAAAAGTACCCGTTCTTTTATCTGGGGACCATACGCCGCTGAACATGGAAAGGTATTAATCTGAAAATACTGCATTGAAGGTTCATCGCCATATGCATACGATCGTTTGGGATGGATCAAAATTGTGCTGTTTATTGGTGCAAATATTGAGTTGCGCTCAAACCGGAGCTTGGCGGCGTGCGCAGTAAAAAGCATTTCCATAACTGCCCATGAACAGGCGCAATCAAACCGAGCTTGAAATATTTCATATTTGTCGTGGTCGAGGGTCTTCAAAGTTCCCTTTTCATCTATTGCAATAACGTGTGGGTCGTTATTCAAGTCCGAATCATCTAAGGTTTTACCTAACCCATCTACAGCACCACGGATACAAAATTCATATAGTGTTTGTTTGTCATAACCATCAATATGCCATGTAAAACTGGGTGCTTTGGCGCAGTATACGCGCTGGAGAAGACGATGTGCTTTGCCCGGCTCTACACCAATTGGATCAAGCGTTCTCAAAATTTCCAAGACGTCGTTTATTTTGACGTACACATGGTGATCCAACATTAACCTACGCCACATTGTACAGTAACCTATGCATTGTCCACAAAGTTATGTTTGCTAAAGATGTTGAGAGGGAGTGCCTCGGCGCAGTAGCTTGGGTAATGCCGAACAGTATAGTGATGAAGACACAGATCGACATTAAGGTTTTCATCCTCATTATCTTTCATCCAGTAGTTGAGTCTGAAATGCAAGTTTATATTCTATATAAATCTTTATAAAGTTGTGGTATAAAATAGGTAAATGTATTATCTGCGTTTCATAAAGACTATTGAGTATGAAAAGTTAGATGAGAAAAGCTTGTCACTTTGAAATGCTCTCAAGATAATTTTTACTCTCGAATAGTTCTATATCTAATTTTGTTCTCATGTGTTCTTTTCTAAAATTTCGGAAAATACCACAAAATGAGACATAAAAGCTAAATGCAAAATGAAGCTCAATCACATTGAAAAGTCAGCTTTGTACGTGTATTCTCTGTCGACCTACTTGTTAATATACAGTTTAAAATTGAATAAAACATACAGTCACTTATGGAATTACAGTCTGTGATAAATACTAACCTTATAAGCATATATAAAATAACATTAAATCTCCCCTCCTAATGACATCCTCTTCTCAATGACAAATCTCAATAAAATTAATAAAAAAAGTTTAAAGTTTGGAAAACATACCTGAAACCAACGTTGCTGCTCTCAGCTTCTAGAACACGTGTATAATGGGTTTGCCAGAAGTCATAAGTCGCAAGTCGAAAGTCAAAAGTCATAAATAGAAAGTCAGAAGTAAAATATCCATAAGTCGAAACTCAAAAGTGGCCCTCCAGGGCTTCCGTACAATACAGTTTGTATATTTTGTATCTAAATAAATTAAAGACAAGTAAGTACTGATACATTTAGTTTATTTAGTTCGTTTCTTACTTGGAACCGTGTTTGATTTAAGGACTTCATATCACACCCGTCAACCGACAGATTTTAAGTAGACCAATGTTGTATCGCTCATCATAACCACTGAGGCTTAAAAGTTGTGAACTAGCGACACTTTCGATAACACTCAAATAATTGCACTGCATGCATCCCAAGCTTACCAAAACTCCATCTAAATAATTGATTTCGATGGCCGCTATAACATGTACAGACACAAGGACGGACAAAACTATCACTGTATGTCAACGAATTTGTATAATTAAGGACGTAAAAATTGCGACGAGGCAACTTAACATGATCTTCAGTACTCAATATCCCATAACACAATGTTTCAGATATATATTGGTACACTCCCAAACGTTGCAACCTATGTAAACATTGGTTTCGCATTTTCAGCCTTAAAATGTGATTGACAAACGTAGAACAAAATGCAGAAATCTAACTTAGAAACCTTGAAATATATTAAATTAAACTTGATTTACACAATACGTTGTTATGTAAACTGAATAGGTCTTTTATGATTTGTTTGCAAACCAAATTGATTCATAAATAAGTATGAAGCTTAGCCAAAGACAATGCTGTGTGGCGGGTGGCGTTTAAAAAAAATATTTTTAAGGTGATTGGTTTTATCAACGACATGTACGTGGCATTAAATACATGTACGTAATAACAAACATCGCGCGTAACAAGTATCATGCGTAACAACTTTCCAAGGATGTAATTGATAACAACACAGACTTGGGGTACGGGAAGACTTTTTAACAGCTGCAACAGAACGCTATTGTAATATATTTGTAATAAAATAAATGAAAAGGGAACAAAGGAAGCGGCTTTGCCCAAGGATGACCGCAACTCAACATCTAGTCAAGTAAACAGCGCATGTTTTATTCCATTAAGAAACAGAAGTAGGGAGCTTTAACGTCAATTTTTCTTTACCAGCGCTGTATCGTCTTTATAATAAATTTATAAAGATAAATGTGAAAAAGCCAAATAGTTTTTTTTCCAAAACGACACGTAACATGTGCAAATATGGTCGTTAGACTATTTGACGGAAATAAACTATGAAAAATGTCGTGTTATTTTCATTATAAGTGCAAAAAGCAGAAATTGGATTAACGTTTTACATAAAATTTAACGAGCTATTATAACTCAACAACTTGATATAAAATCGATAGCTCGCAAATTGTTAAATATTAGCTTAACAAGTGTCATTGGATACGCACTGGTATAGCATACTTCGCAACCGTGCGTAAAGTATGTAATTCTTTTAATACACTAGGTACAATTTAATGATTCATAAATGATTCTTAAGTGTATGAATTAAATCTAGCAGTTATTTAAAATAATGTGCGTAGGTATTATTTCAATCTAAGGCAACATTGTTTAGTATGAGTGATGAATATCAGAGTGGGTCCCCTTTTTTTTAATAAATAATATTTTGGATTTCCGCCATGATGACATGAATTTGAGGTATGACATTTTTTCTTTTTATTTTTTTATGGATTTAAAATAAATACAATGCATAAAGAAACACTCGACAGCTTTCCGCACACTCATATACACTCGTACATGTACGATTGCACGCCGGTGCGCTTTCAGATATGTATACTTATGGACAAAAGTCTTGTCCGGTATGGTTTTCCATAATTTCTTTTGAAAGCGTGAATTCTAAATTCCACAAGGCTCTACCGGCATGAATTAGGTATCAATAAAAAGAGGACAGGGTTAGGGTTAGGGTTAATATCAATATTTGAGCCACAACTTCCGGTAAAGTAATGTGTTAACAATTGGCGTGCAAAAAGTTTCAATCTTTCTACCGGACAAGACTTGTGTCCATGAGCATACGAATAATTTTGTGTAGCTGGTGTTATAATAACCAGCAAAATACGTTCTGACTTGTTATCCTGGAAGTTGACACTCCAATTTAAATGAACTAAATTTCTCATCAACAAAAAAAAGTTGTGCTTTACGACAAAATACGGACAAAATACGGAGAAAACACTTACAACTGTGTTGCAATATGACACCATTATACCTGTTTGATAAGATACTCCGGAATTTAAAACACAAATATAATAAATAGTGAATGTTGAACATTCATTAAAACAAAAAACACTCGTAAAATTTGTCTGTAGTATTACATTTTTATTATACTGTTACAAAGTCGATTCATCTATCACCGTCTTATGTGTGCCCATTATATTATGTCTATGAATTATTGTACAATTGATAGGAAGTCGCTAAATGTTTGAGTGCTTTAAGATTTCAATAGTATTCTCAATTATTTAATAATAAGTACTTGCAATATGTACATGGATACTGCACTTCAGAGTTCGATATGAAACAATCATTTTTGCGATTTTATGCTGCATGTTTAACGAACAAGAATGAAAAATTCTCAAGGCAACAACGTCTAAATTTTGAGAAGTTAATATATTAAGGTTGTATATATAATTTTTGGTATATACCAATTACAATGAAAGTTATCTACTGTTAATCTGTAAATATGAATAAGTATTACCCCAGTGAATGATTTTGATCAATAAGCTGCTGGGGATGAGTTTCTTTTACTTTTTAATAAAAGAAGTATCTTTCAATTGTATTTTAAACAGTCATGTATTATGTGTATTACAAGTACTCTTTTTACGATTTGAATATTTCAATACTTCAATATTTACTGCGATTGTAAAGACAGTTTTCAAATGTTCAATATAATGTCACAATTGTTCACCACTGGAAATATGATATCTTGTTCAATATTGACAATTATTCGTTACTGTAAATATTGTATCATATTTCAATATTCTTATTTCCATTGCTTTGTGTATCTATGTTTTCTCTGGCTATTACCTTTATATCTATTTAAAGTCGGGCATCATACTGTACACATAACAATCTTGTGGACATTTTAAGCCGTCTTTGCTACTTTTTTTACTATTGCCACTTGTCATGGAACTTCTTGTTAAAATTTTGTAGAAAATCGATTTTGTTTTAAGTCTATTCTACAGTATGAAATATTAAGGTAAACTTGCAGACTATATGCTAGTGTGTGACTGGAGAGAGAGAGAGAGAGAGAGAGAGAGAGAGAGAGAGAGAGAGAGAGAGAGAGAGAGAGAGAGAGAGAGAGAGAGAGAGAGATGTCACTTTAATAAATAACGAGCGTAACACATTCTTTATTTGATAATCTTTGTAGAGATGCCACTTCAATAAAAAACGAGCGTAACACATTCTCATTCTTTATTTGATAATCTTTGTACAGATGCCACTTCAATAAAAAACGAGCGTAACACATTCTCATTCTTTATTTGATAATCTTTGTACAGATGCCACTTCAATAAATGACGAGCGTAGCACATTCTTTATTTGATAATTTTTGTACAGATGACACTTCAATAAATGACGAGCGTAACACTTTCTTTATTTGATAATCTTTGTTCAGATGCCACTTCAATAAATAACGAGCGTAACACATTCTTTATTTGATAATCTTTGTTCAGATGCCACTTCAATAAATAACGAGCGTAGCCCATTCTTTATTTGATAATCTTTGTTCAGATGGCACTTCAATAATTAACGAGCGTAACACATTCTTTATTTGATAATCTTTGTTCAGATGCCACTTCAATAAATAACGAGCGTAACACATTCTTTATTTGATAATCTTTGTTCAGATGCCACTTCAATAAATGACGAGCGTAGCACATTCTTTAATTGATAATTGATGCCACTTCAATAAATAACGAGCGTAACATTCTTTATTACAGGATAGGTGACTTATGTTATGAAATCAGCAACACGATATGCAATCATGCAACCATTGATATAATTGGCGTCGACAGAATTCCTTGATCTTAAAGCATAACAATGAAATACGAAGGACATATCAGTTATCCACACATCTAACAACAAATGAATATGAGGTGCATATATCATTTTTACAAAACTGAAATTTTATACTGTGAGCGAATAGTTTGAAGCATATGCTTCAGTTTCAAGAACAATGGCAACGCCAGCAAGCTTGGCTCCCACATTAACAAAGAAAGAGTTCCATAATTGGTTAAAAGGAGCGCTAGCTCTTCTCTTTACTAAGGATGGCTTGATAGATTTTGTTAGTGCGGAGGTTGATCAGCTTCATCAATGCTTGCTTCAACTTGTACCGACAACGAATTCGCAAAGCACGTGCACCTGTACGATAAATAGCTTACCACAATGTTCAAGAAGTAAAACGCATGGTCATATAGTTACTGGTCCTAGACATTCGTGTTCTCGTGGTGTTTGCAATATTCTCATGGACGGTATATGCAATCAACATAGGTACAGAGGGCCGTCTTGGAACAATACTGATCCCCAGAAATGGTCTACCGACGCCTTCGAGATAGCCAAGTGTTTTATGGCGCCCGATGGATATTCTAAGAAAACATCACTCGCTGAGACCGACTTTAACGGAATTATTTCCGTAATCATTAATAACACGTCTTTTGAGTCAAAACTACAAGCTAATTTGAGAATGGATCCAAACATATGCACAAAGGTAGTATACTGAATTCTGTAACTGTGTTACTGTAACATAAATTTAACATGTGTACTCTTTCATTTTTTTTTCAATAAAATTCCGAAATAAATGGTAGGCCCCATGCAAAATTATTACGGAAATGTTAAATGCTCGTAATATATGCATCAAACTGAAAAGCTATGAACATTATGTATTATTTCTAATAATGATGTGTTGTAAAAATGATTATAGTAACAGTTTTTTTAAATCTTAGTTATTGTGGGACACTTTAATGGTAAGCTGTTTCTACATGTATAAAGAACTGTATTTTTAATTATTTTTAATGTTTTGATTGTTAAACGACTGTTATCGATTGTTAACACGTGTTTCATAAATGAAGTTTGCGCCAAACAAGCTATTGCATCATACCCCACGAATTTAGCATATCTCAAAATAACAGTATCACTGCTGGTGTTCGAACATCAATTTAATAGGAGATGTCTGCACAAATCATGATTTGTATGGTATACAATTTGGATTAAACATGTTGAAAGTTAAAAACTAACTTTTTTGCTTTTTTACATCTAAAACAGATGTACACCTAAATTATAATTATTATATTTATTCTAACTCGTTATTGAAAAAAAAAGATATGGCACTAAAGATTTCCACTAATGATGTCGACAAATAACCTGGAGCTTTCATCAGTGAAGTAGATGCTAGTATATTTTATATTTGACACGATTTTAGGCAGTGACTTGAAACATACACTCTACGTACAAAAATAGTGGTTTGCATTATAAAAACTAACTTATACGTGGATAACGTTGCTATGCATTGATTTGAATTCGATTATCAAACCTCTTTTTTAAAAATTAAATGCAGAGAAGTTCTGTTGCCGTTATGATAGAAGTCAACAGTCAATAATTGTTTATAGGCTCAGAAGATTGGTCGTGTTATTCGACATTCGCCGGATCACTTACTGTCTAATAGTGATCTCACTAACTTCATTGACGATCTCATCAATCTTCTATGCGACCCTGTTTGCTTGGTCCACGACCCATCGGCGCATGATGCTGTCAAAAAACTAAGACTGGTATGAACGTTTCTCCAAATGTCTCAAATCCGTTTATATAGTGATCGACTTGTTTGCATTAAGGTCTTTTCATGAAGTGTCCTATTTACTTATGAACAATCGGTGCATATGCAGTGATTTTTGTTTCCATTTTAATACATGTATTTGTTTTTTCAATTGTCTATGGAGAAAATGTTAATCATGATTTTTGAGAAAAATGTTGTTAAATTGTTTTTTTGTAAAATGAATGCAGCATACCGGTATTTGTCACGGCACGAACAATTTGTTCTTCATTTCAGTTGAAGACAAACGATCTTACCATACATGAAAAAGACCTAACCGAGGCACTAAATGATTCTATCAAAGACACGTTTAGTGATCAGCAAAAAGATTTCCTACAGAAAATCCAGGACCATTACTTTAAACTACAGACAGATTCTGTGAGTGAGATTGACAGGATAACAGCTGTCAGGAGAACGGAGTTAGAGGAACTCACAAGCAAACTCACGAAGGACATCACCAGACATGCCGAAATAAAGAAGCAAGAGATAGAGAAGAAATGTGACCAAACAAGAAAAGAGAAAACGATTGAAGAAAAACAAAAAGGTACGCTTTTCATTATGGCTTCTGTTTCGAGCATCAAAAATATTTTTTTACCCCTTTCATCACTCCGAATATGTCTAAGTCTGATCGTAAATATAGAAGGCGACCCTTTTTATACTTGTCGTGTTCGGTTTGCTTTCAAAGTTCGTCTATTTTAATAACAAAACGAAGAAGGCATTATTTTTATGCACTCTCTTTTCATGACTTCAGAATTGACTTTCGCTACGTCATCAAAAATGAAGAATCGTAAACTAGGGAGGAAATTTCCTAGGAATGAAGTAAAAACAAACAAACGGAAAGTTAACATGACCATTAAAAGTTATTTTTAATGTAAAACAAAACAACACTATGTCGACATATGTAATGGATATAAAATGTTGTTCTTTGTTATTATTCAGATTCAAATTATCAGGAAAAAATACAGGAAAGACACAACACAAAAATAAAAAAAAATCAGTAGATATGTTTAAAGAGCATACTTTATGTTCTCTGTATACCTTATAAAAGAGATTTAAATCCCTTTAGCACGAATTACTGACTTGCAAAAATACTTTTAAAAAAATCCAAGTGTTAATATTCAGCAGCTTTTGACATAGATTAATTAGTGTATTAATTTTAACAAACATCAAAAATCTGCATAAACTAATAAACGAAAGCCAAAACAAAATCAAGAACAATACAACAACAACCGTCAACCAACAAATCATCTACATAAATGACACAATGACGCTATCAACCAGTCATATGACAGAACGCAACATTCAGCTGTCCTTTTAATCTAAATACGTATTACATAATATTTTATGTACATCATAAATTTTGATAACACTATTATTATTGTAAGTAAAATGTATGTATATGTTACAGATCTTAAAGAGGACCTGATAAGCCACTACATCAACAATGAAGCGAGGATTCCTGTAGTTCCTTTAGTAGAAAACCGCACTGTACCACTGACAGACTTTTATGTCCGACCAAAAATGTTAATCAAACCTATTGCATTCGGTTTAGAGAAAAGGACATCTGAAAAAGCTTGTACAAACGAAACGGTAAACTCCTTTCACGATTTGCTCACAAAGGAGGACAATAATTCATGTAAACAGGTCTACATTGAGGCACCGGCTGGCTGTGGTAAGACATCTTTTTCACAAAGCATGGCTATTACCTGGTGTCAGGCACACAAACCTGACCAAAAATTGACAAGTAAGTTCTCGACCGAAGATTTAGACGCGATGAAACCCTTTGACATTTTATTTCTTTTGCACTTACGTGATTATCAGAACTTTGGTAAGTGTATTCTTGATGACTTGATTTTTGAAATGGTTTCCAGTACATTGGCTAGGAGAACACAATATACCCAACAGTTTCTTGAAGATATTTTAAACGAACAACGATGTATCGTTATTCTGGATGGGCTAGACGAATGGCTACATCCAGTTAGGTGTGGACGTAAGCCTGAAATACCACACAATAATCATCATCACAGCTGTACAGTCATATGCACCACTCGTCCGTGGAAAATAAGCTGTTTGGGATTGGCAGGTCACATCGACCGGCATGTGGAAATATCCGAGCTTGACGAGGAAAGTTCTAAAGTTCTTGAAATCAATGCATTACAAATATTAAATGAAAACCAAAATCCTAACGTAGAGAAGAAACTGTCAGATTTTCACGAAGAGGTCTCCTCATTAGAAATAGATGATATTTGTAAAATTCCCTACGTCAAGCTTCAACTTATCAGTCTGTGGTTCGACGGTTTTTCTTTAGGAAATTCTAGATGCGAAGTGTATAGCAACATTACAGAATTAACACTAGAGCGGGCAATTCAACAGAAAAAAATACCGCCTATTCCAACTTCTGAACCAAAAAACGCAGTTCCAAATTTCTTTACAAACAATCAAGCATGCAAAGACTATCTAAACTCATTGCTCAAACTGGGAAAATTAGCATTCCATGCACTTTTCAACGAAATAAAAGAATCTTCGCTTACCTTTGAACGGAAAACGGCTTTGGCCTACCTAGAAACGTTTGAACTTGACTTTTGCCTGACAACTGGGTTGTTATCGCAATCAAATGACAATTCCCTTGTGTCAAAGGTACTTCAAACAGTATTCTTTCAGCACAAGAGTGTACAAGAGTATTTTGCTTCTCTCTACATGACAACTTGCAACAAAGACGAAGAAGCTCGCAACTCACAGATCATCTTGAACGCTTGTAAATCACTACCAGACATTTTAGAAAAGTCGAACTTGTTCGTGTTTCTATGCGGAATGAATCCCAAAATGTATTCTGATCTTTCCTGGAAATTCCATGATGTCGTAGAAGGTGAAAAGACAACATCTGACTACCGAACAACAGTCAATGACAGCAGCATATGTTACTTTTACAATTCGGAAGACGAGAAAAGTGAATCTTTACAACATTATCAATTAATGCAACTTGCATGCTTTCAAGAAGCAATGAAAAATCATAACGAGCAGTGCAGACTCCCTCTTCAGGATATATTTCCGGGCAATAAAAAGATTTCAGACCATGACCGGTCAGCGTTGATCAAAATGATGGCTTTGAATACAGGCAATATAAAAACATTATATATACGCGAAATCAAAAGCGAGTATCAATTTCCCCATTTTCACATCTTGAAAGACTTTCTAGAGTCACTCGTGCCAAGTGAATTACAGTCACTACAGAAATTAGTTTTTCGCAATGTGAAGACTATTCAGGTTTGTGCAAACATCATGTCTAGTACTGCACCCACACTGAAATGTTTAGAGCTTGAGGAAACGTATCTGCGTTGCTACATACCGATACTTCCAGACATGAAAAACCTGCAAGCCATACGACTCCATGACGTTTATTTAGCTCACAACGACCGTGACAGTCTCTGTAAATACATAGAAAAACAAAGAGCACTATTGCAACTTAGCCTTCTTGATCTTACTTGCACAAGTCACGTTACTTGTTTTGGTGTTGTCCTAGATCTATCCCAGCTTGACCGGCTGCAGAAGCTGTACGTTAAGGGCACGCGTATAATCCATCATCAGTTGAACCCTGCAAGGCTCGAGAAATGTGAGTTTGACGGTTTGATGTTTAATGGCATGCTATTAATACCATCATTAGTTAAATTGAAGGGAGCGCCGGTACTTACGTACCTTTGTTTAGACTACATTGAATATGCAGCTTCAGTTTATGTAGTATCGTGTATCATTCCAACATTACCGCGGCTAAAGGAACTTTATCTGGCGGGCATCAATTTTAGAGGCATTAAGCTTTTGCTTCCTTCTCAAATGACACAACTGGAAAAAAGTTGATCTATGCGATATCGATTTCGGCAATAGTGGGGTTTTTCTGTCTCCCCAATTGCCAAATATAAGACATGTTCTCCTTGATGAGATAAACATGTCGGTTTCGGCCTGGAAAGAACTGTTAGTTAACAATATGTGCAGATTATCACAATCTGTGAAAGTAGAGTTAATAGATATCCATAGCCTATCATTGGAAGAGTGGGAGGACATAGTGAAAACGATCAAGTCGATCTGTCCCTCAGCACAATTTAAAACTAATGCAATGACCCTGCCCCCCATGCCCCAGCATGATCCGTCCCTGCCCCAGTCTGCAACGGCCCTTCCCCAGTGTGATCAGCCCCTGCCCAAGCTCGTGTTTCCCCTTTACATTTATTTGTCCCACCCAAGACCCTAATCCCATCCCTCCCCTTTGAATTCCGTGTATAATTATGAATAGCATTATTGTTGTTGATAACAACCGTGATGTTGCTTTATTTCTTCGGTAGTATAACTGATATTCGAGGAAACTCACCTCGGTTTACTCATAAATATTGTTCTGCATTATTTCCATGACTTTATTAAGTATTACTTCATTTAATAACGCTGTAATCGGTAAAATAAATACATTTATTGTTTAAAGTCGCCGCCATTATTGATTTATATGGGCGCTGCCATATTGAATTGCATTAACCAATCGCGTTATCGGATTTCTGGACAATTGTGATTATCCAATCAGAGAACGATATTCTGGACAATTGTCCAGAATCGTCCGCTAAGTTCCTTAAAAGGCAAAATTTGAATTTTAACGCGGTTCTCAGAGGCTAGCTTCCGTGCTGTTAAGCCACGTCACTTTGTGTCAGGTATATTCCCATTTTCCGTTAGGATCTGTCACCAAAAATCGGTTATTTTATCATTATTTAAGCAGATTATAGTGCGGCGTTATTTAAAGTGTATCTTAATACCGTGATCGCGGGGTTGGACCGCTTTGAGTGTGGTGAATGCGCTTATCTTTTATTTGCGCTGTGAAGACACAGGTGGGGTTGGACCGCTAGTGTGGTGAAGGCGCGACCTTTTAGTTAATTAGAATTCTTATTTGTGCTGTGAAGGCACAGTGCGGGGTCGGACCGCTAGTGCGTGTGAAGGCACACCTTCATTTATCAAGCCTTATTTGCGCTGTGAAGACACTTGGTCTCGGTTTAGGCGCATTTTTAATATCCGTCTTTGCGGCGTGCAGGCGCGTTGTAGAGATCGCTATATCGTTATTTACCCTCGTTATTTAACCCCCTTCCCCTCCCCCTTTTCCCCCGGTGACAGATCCCTGTGACCCTTCCCTTTCCCTTACCTCCCCCCCTTTAGTTCGTCCTCGTGTTTATTTTGCTTAATTGTGCATTTGTCTTCTGTGCAATTTATAATTTGTGCATTTATCGTGAACCTGCATTGCATATTCACTCTTATGAATAAATGTTGTTATCGTGTGGATTAAATGAGTAATTAAAATTATATTATATTTAAACTTATACATGGTGTTCGTTTTCTACTTAATAGGTTATATTTACGCTACCAAATCGCTACCAAAATCATAGTCTGAGATCAAGATTTGTCCGCCGGCATATTAACTTTCTTATAGCTTTCGTGTGACTTTACTATAGTTGGGACGCCACAAAATTGGTGGCAGCGGTGGGATAATTTTCTCTTACTAGTGTCTTGTGCTTCCCAAATAAAGTAACAAAGCTATAAATAGCTACTTGACCCAAGATGGCTTCTGGTGACGAAGCAGATATGTCCCTTAATGTACTTTATGATGATCAAGATCGTGAACTTAATTATCAAGCCCCCGACCCGGAAGTTTGCAACACCCATGAAGGACGTCCCCCGCCCGTTTTAATAGGAAAAAGCTCTGAGAACCCGTCCTTCAGCCCAAGGCGTGATTCGAACTTCATGGCCCAGTCCCCTAGTGGCGAAATATTGTTTCGTGTTGATAGAAACCCCCAGAGATCTGCTGATCATTTAGACCGAGCCCCTCCCACATTAGAAAATGACGAGCGTGTCGCGTTGCTACAGAAACAAGTAGATTCTCTAAAATCGGATTATGCCGATCTTTTAGCCAGAATGAATGAACAAAACCGACGTTTCGTTCTTAGTGAACAGAATTTTAACCGAAATAACATTGAGGTTCATCGCAGTGTTAGTGCCCCCTCCCACCACGAAAGATACGCCCCTGCACGCGACCCTATGCCTTATTATGACCGTCGCGAGAGATCTGTCTCGCCTGGAAGAGAACCTGTTAGTTATTATAACAGAGATTATTTATATGAACCGAGAACTCGATATGATAATGGAAAATCTCGTGACCGAATTAAAATTAATTCATACGACGGAACTACGTCATTCAGAGACTATTTAGTGCAATTTGAAATTGCCGCCCGTACCAATGACTGGGACGCCCGAATGCGTGCCGCCATGCTCGCTTGTAATCTTAAAGGAAACGCGCAAGCATTCCTTAGTGATTTACCCACTGATGTTAGAATTGATTATTCCCAATTAGTGACCGCCCTCTCTAACCGGTTCGATCCCCAAGATCAAGTAGATTTGTTTAGAGCCCAAATGAAACAGAGACTAAGAAAGAAAGACGAATCTTTCCCCGCCCTAGCCCAGGATATCAAAAGGCTAACACGCCTTGCATACCCTACTGCCTCTCTTGAATTAATCGACACCCTTGCCCTGGAATGTTTTATTGGCGCTCTTAATGACGCGCGGATGGAATTTCACTTATCGCAAGTAAGGCCCAAGTCTGTCGACGACGCGGTTCGGCTTGCGACCAATTATGAAGTTAATTTTCATAACTATGAAAGACGCCTTAAAACTTCTCACCCGTTAGGCCTAAGGCAACAGTGTATTGACCTTCCGAATAACCCCCTCCCTTCCCCGGAAATTGAGGACCGTACCTCAGAAAGACTCTCCCATATAGAAGGTTTATTGAGAGAAATGACTGTTAATAAGAAACAGAATAACGATAGACGGAAGTCGAACAATTATCACAATAAAACGTGTTATTATTGTGGTGAAACCGGACATTTCTTTAGGAACTGTCCTGCTCTTAAGTATGCAAGACCGAATACCCTCTGTGATAGCGATGACCGTGAATCAAGCGCGCCGAATCTACCCAAAAGCTTGTTAAACACCGGTAAGACAGGAAATAACCCGAAATCGGAAAACTTTTATTAGCTGACACCGCGGGTCGGGTATCAGCTAAGTTAGAAAATTGTGAGATTAGACCCCAAAATTTTGACGATGAATTTCAAAATCGCGTGTATTTTAATACGCAGAAAACAGAAATTATGCAAAATAACGGATTATTTTTGCCAATTGAAATTAATGGTGTGAAAACGCACGCTTTAATTGACACAGGCAGTACTTTAACTGTTTTGAATAGAGCAACGTTTCTTAAAATTTCGGAGAAGAATAGGCCCGAAATAAATGTTGGAACAAATAATATAAGAATGGCAAACGGAGACGTTTCTCCAACATACGGAATTGCCAAGTTCTCTATCAAAGTTGACGGAATTGAAATTACGCATAACCTAGTTATCGCCGACATCGAAACTCCCGTCATTATAGGTTTTGATTTTATTTATGAACATGATTGTTATGTCAAAGCAAGGGAATGTGCAATGTACATCGGAGGAAAATGCGTGCCTTGTATTTTAGAAACACAGCTTAATGCTACATATCGGATAAGATTAGACAGCAGCGTATCGGTACCGCCGATGTCCGAGATGATCATTCCCGCGAAAATTGAAAACAAAAGCAACATTTTTCCACACGTTTCAGGGTTCCTAATTGAGCCTGATCCTGAGAGTTATTTAACTAAAAGAGGCATATTAGTGGCCCGATCTCTCGTTAATCCTAGTGCCGATAAAATTCCGCTTAGGATTATAAATTTGTCCGACAAACCGCAGAAGCTGTATAAAGAATCTACAGCCGCGCTCGGCGAACTGTCGGAGAATGTATGTTTATCGGGACAAGATAACCCCCTCCCTACCCATGTGAGGAATGTTTCAAAATTCGATATTAATGAGCTTCCAGAACACTTGAAGCCCGTGTGGCAAAATAGTATTGAAAATTTAAATGAAAACCAGAAACAAGTATTTTTCGACTTATTGATTAAACATGCAAATGTTTTTGCCAGATCAAAAATGGATCTAGGTGAAGTAAGTTCGGTGCAGCATCGTATACATACCGGCGATCATCCCCCAATTAAACAAGCACCGCGTAGATTACCACTGCATAAACGAGAAATAGTGAAACAAGAAATTGAATCCATGTTGGAAAACGGGATTATTGAACCTTCGACCAGTCCCTGGTCAAGTAGCATAGTCTTAGTGGAGAGACCGAATAAGGCTCCGCGTTTCTGTATTGATTATCGGCAATTAAACGAATGCACTCGCAAAGATTCATACCCATTACCGCGAGCCGACGATATTTTTGATACCCTCCAAGGCAGTTGTTTATTTAGTGTAGCTGACTTACAATCAGGGTTTTGGCAAGTAAAAATGCATCCCGACGACGCTGAAAAGACCGCATTTGCTTCCCCCTTAGGATTATTCCATTTCCTTAAACTTCCCTTCGGAGTTTGTAATGGGGTAGCTACGTTTCAGCGGCTCATGGAGCACGTGCTCGCTGGTCTAAACTGGGAGATATGTCTTTTGTATATTGACGATTGTATTGTATTCGCTAAAACGTTTGAGGAACATGTTGATAGGTTAGATGCCGTACTAACACGAATAAAAGCGCACGGTTTAAAAATATCTCCCAAGAAATGTCATTTCTTTCAGACAGAAGTTCGTTTTTTAGGCCATATAGTTTCTGAAAAGGGTGTGGCGACCGATGACTCTAAAGTTGACGCAATTAAAAATTGGCCGATACCGACAACTGTCAAGCACGTGCGAAGCTTTTTAGGAATATGCAGTTACTATCGGAAATACATTAAGTCTTTTGCTGATATAGCGAGACCTCTAAATAAATTAACCGAGAAATCAGTTCATTTTGCCTGGACGCAGGAGTGCCAAACTTCATTTGATACGCTCAAGTCCGCCCTTACATCAGCCCCTATCTTAGCATATCCTATTTTAGGTCAACATTTTATCTTAGACACCGACGCATCTCTAGAAGCATTAGGAAGTGTCCTTTCCCAAATTCAAGATGGAAAAGAACGAGTCATAGCCTATTATAGCAGAGCATTTACTCGTCCTGAGCGAAATTACTGTGTGACCCGTCGGGAGCTTCTTGCTATAGTAGATAGTGTAAAACACTTTCATCATTACCTCGCTGGAACTAAAACGGTCATTCGCACTGACCACGGATCGTTGACCTGGCTTATGAGATTTAAATACCCAGAAGCCCAGCTTGCGCGCTGGATCGAGACTCTGTCTAATTATGATTATGAAATAATATATCGCCCTGGTAAAATGTCGAGTAATGCCGACGCTTTGTCCCGTCGCCCTTGCGAGTCCTGTAAATATTGTGACAAAAGAGACGAGAATGAAATTCTCGCTTCTTCTAAAGAGAATGAAGCTATTACCAAACTGAGACAAATTGTACTAAGAAATAGTGACCCCGACAATGAGATTGAAGATGCTCCCCTTGGTAACTCCTGGCTGTCTGCAAAAACACCGTCAGAGTTAAAAACTCAACAAAATGATGACCCAAACATTAAGGTGGTAGTCCAGTGGAAACTGAATTCCCCAAATAAGCCCAATTGGAATGAAATTTCCCACCACTGTGCTACAATAAAATACTACTGGCATCAATGGGACCGGCTTGTTTTAATAAACGATGTCCTATATCGTGAATGGTATGAACCAGATACCTTGATTCCCCGCAACCAGTTAGTATTGCCCGAAAAAATGCGCCCTGAAGTCCTGAATCTTTTGCATGATAATGTTTGCTGTGGTCATTTGGGTATCCGTAAAACAATTGCCCGAGTTCGAAGTAGATTTTATTGGGTTGGGTATAAAAGTGATGTAACTAAAAAATGTGAAGAATGTCCCACGTGTCAAGCGCGAAAAATGCCCCCTGTTCCCCCAAAAGCCCCGTTACAACCCTATGTTGTAGGAATACCCATGGAAAGACTTGCAATTGATATTTTAGGACCATTAACAGAAACCTATTCTGGGAACAAATATATTTTAGTCATTACTGACTATTTCACCCGCTGGTGTGAGGCGTATCCCCTTAAAGATATAACAGCGCGGTCTGTTGCTAAACCCCTTATTGAAGACTTCATTGCCAAATTCGGTGTCCCTGGTCAGATTCACACAGACATGGGTACCCAGTTTGAATCTGAACTTTTCCAGTGTTTGTGTAAAACCCTACAAATTGAAAAAACCCGTACAACCCCTTTTCACCCTATGTCTGATGGTTTAGTGGAGTCCCTAAACAAAACAGTGGCTGAAATGCTCAGTAAATATGTAACCCCAAACCAAAGAAATTGGGATGAGATACTGCCCTTTGCAATGATGGCCTATAGAAGTTCCAAACATGAAAGTCTCAACATGACCCCTAATATGATGATGTTAGGACGAGAAGTAGACTTGCCTATTGACCTCCTTTTCCCTCCCCCAAAAGAAACCAGCCCCTCCCAGACCCCAAATGATTATGTGCAGTCTTTAATAGAAAAAATGAGCAGTTTACATGGCTTCGCTCAAGAGAAACTAGTGGAGTCCTGTAAAAAACAAAAGCGTCTATACGACCGTAAAATAAGCAAACACTCCCTCCATGTTGATGACCCTGTATGGCTTAGGATTTTCACTAATTCAAAAGGCCTGTCTAAAAAGTTATCGCTAAACTGGGATGGCCCATATAAGGTTACAAATAAAATTTCTGATGTTACCTATCAAGTGCAGAAATCCCAAAAGTCCAAACCCAAAATAGTACATTTTAATAGGCTGAAACCTTATAAAGGATCCTTGCCTGATAACTGGTTCCGCCGGTAAGATTATCACCTCAATCCACATTGAAACTGATGTATCTGATTTTTTTTATTCAGAAAATGACGAAAAGACCATTTCCTCCTCCATTGATGTCCATTCTTCCGAAGCCGTCCGTGTCATTACTGAGGAAGCTAGACCCAGGCTACAATTGTCCTACATGTGGAAAGAGCTACATGCTTGAAGAGTCCTTGTCCCGGCACATAAGAACTGACCACAGTCTCAAAGATCCTCTTAAATGTCCCCACTGCATGTATCGTGTGTCCCCATCCAGAGGGTCTTACATGAAAATACATCTTCGTAAGAGACACCCTGAAGCTTCTCCCTTATCCTCCTCTGCCATATTCGACGAATCCAGCTTAGATCCAACCTTCAACATAGAGGATGCCCTAGAGTCTTCAGCCGTTGACTCCTTTCTGGCCAGTTTGGAGAGTTGTGCCTCATCCTTGAGCAGTGCTCCAGTATTGGAATCATCTTCGTCGTCCTCCTCCACCACGTCCTCCTCCACCACATCCTCCTCATCCTCAAGTTCCAGCAGTTCTTGTGATAGTGCATCAGTATCTTCAGCCTGTACTACTGTGCCCCCAACCCCATCCCAAACCCAGCCAGAGAAACCCTTACCACCAGTTACCCCTATTGCATCCTCCTCCTGCGCCGTGCAAACGTCCCCTCCCTGTCCTGAAGACCCCACATTCCTATTCCTTGGCGCTCCATGCCTGGACGTCACTGACCCAAATGCCCTGTTAGTATCGTCCTTTCGTGACCAGGCCCTCTTGTCTGCGGATGCATCCCACATCCGATTCACTCCCCTTAAAGTGGCCGCGGTCCAGAGAGAGGAAGTTGTGTCCCTCCCTGACGGCACCACCTACACTCTCCGAACTGTAATTATTGGAGAACCCCGTCCCCTTTCCCTCAGGTCAGTCCAAACCCAGTGTGATCCCCTCCCTTAGATCCGTGTAACCGTCATATATATGAACCCCTGTGTGCCCCCCCTCCCTTTTAATAGTGTACATGTGTTTTCCCTATTTGTCCTAGCCCCTCCAATCCTACAGTGTTAATGAGAACCCACAGTAGTACATGACTGTTGAAATATCATTCAACGAAACCTGTGGACTTCTACCAGTGTCAATCATTAATGGAAAATCCATGAACTTTTACAAGTGTTATATATATATTAATTCAAGGGAAAATTCAAGGACTTTTATTAGTGCTGAATAGGAAATACATGGACTTTTACAAGTGTCATTCATTAAAGGGAAACCCAAGGACTTTTACAAATATTATTCAGTGTTTTTACAAATGTTATTATGTGTTGGTGTATTATCAATAGTTATTGATTATAACTATTAACTAATTGTTGTGACTTAAAGTAATACATGTATTGTGAACAGGAGTGTTCACAAGGACAACTTTGTTTGTTACTTGTTCACAGTTTAATGGTATGAAGTTGTACCAGAATATGATTGTAACAATTTATTCAATTGTTATAATACAAAGTTATCATTATTCATTATGTTGTGATATATTATTATTATTAAAATGCTGATATTCAGTAGAAAGTTTAAGAGACATACATTTAATCGATTTGTTCGGCTTATCTAAATTAGAAGTCGCTGTGTGCTTAAAGTTGTTATTCTGAGATGTTATACAGTGTATTCCAATTTACCTAAGAAAAATCAGTAGTTATTATGTAAATACATTGCATAGAATGTTAATGCAATTAATTTATATATTTATCCTTTAAACATTTATTTGCAATTGATTTTTACAAATATTTATGTTTCAGCCTAATAACACTTAATTAATATTTGGCTCATTTGGTCTTTTACACCATATTGTGTTCATCAGTATTTTAAAATGATCTCATTTAACTGTTGATATAATATTGTTATGTTTGCCCGATATATATTATTTGATTTTAACTTATATTATTTCAATAGGTGCCAAAATGAATTTATATATTTTACTCGTGTTAAAAAGAAATGCTTATTTATTATTGTTATGTTGTTATATTATTTAGTCATGCAATGTGATAAACTTGCTTGTTGCTGTTAATTATAACGTTTACTGTTTTGTGTAAATGATAGATTGTACGAACAATTAACATTTATTTATTTAATTTATTGAAACTATTTCAAGTTCGAGGACGAACTTATTTTAAAACGTGGGGGGTAATGCAATGACCCTGCCCCCCATGCCCCAGCATGATCCGTCCCTGCCCCAGTCTGCAACGGCCCTTCCCCAGTGTGATCAGCCCCTGCCCAAGCTCGTGTTTCCCCTTTACATTTATTTGTCCCACCCAAGACCCTAATCCCATCCCTCCCCTTTGAATTCCGTGTATAATTATGAATAGCATTATTGTTGTTGATAACAACCGTGATGTTGCTTTATTTCTTCGGTAATATAACTGATATTCGAGGAAACTCACCTCGGTTTACTCATAAATATTGTTCTGCATTATTTCCATGACTTTATTAAGTATTACTTCATTTAATAACGCTGTAATCGGTAAAATAAATACATTTATTGTTTAAAGTCGCCGCCATTATTGATTTATATGGGCGCTGCCATATTGAATTGCATTAACCAATCGCGTTATCGGATTTCTGGACAATTGTGATTATCCAATCAGAGAACGATATTCTGGACAATTGTCCAGAATCGTCCGCTAAGTTCCTTAAAAGGCAAAATTTGAATTTTAACGCGGTTCTCAGAGGCTAGCTTCCGTGCTGTTAAGCCACGTCACTTTGTGTCAGGTATATTCCCATTTTCCGTTAGGATCTGTCACCAAAAATCGGTTATTTTATCATTATTTAAGCAGATTATAGTGCGGCATTATTTAAAGTGTATCTTAATACCGTGATCGCGGGGTTGGACCGCTTTGAGTGTGGTGAATGCGCTTATCTTTTATTTGCGCTGTGAAGACACAGGTGGGGTTGGACCGCTAGTGTGGTGAAGGCGCGACCTTTTAGTTAATTAGAATTCTTATTTGTGCTGTGAAGGCACAGTGCGGGGTCGGACCGCTAGTGCGTGTGAAGGCACACCTTCATTTATCAAGCCTTATTTGCGCTGTGAAGACACTTGGTCTCGGTTTAGGCGCATTTTTAATATCCGTCTTTGCGGCGTGCAGGCGCGTTGTAGAGGTCGCTATAATTATCGTTATTTACCCTCGTTATTTAACCCCCTTCCCCTCCCCCTTTTCCCCCGGTGACAGATCCCTGTGACCCTTCCCTTTCCCTTACCTCCCCCCCTTTAGTTCGTCCTCGTGTTTATTTTGCTTAATTGTGCATTTGTCTTCTGTGCAATTTATAATTTGTGCATTTATCGTGAACCTGCATTGCATATTCACTCTTATGAATAAATGTTGTTATCGTGTGGATTAAATGAGTAATTAAAATTATATTATATTTAAACTTATACATGGTGTTCGTTTTCTACTTAAAGGAATACGTTTGGCTGGATTTCACCAATACTATGTTATAAAGCGTTACTTATGCATCATTTTGACGTATAGAACTTTATTTTATGTTAAATATTGACAAAGTTATCTCCTGTCAAAGATCCGTTATTTGCAAAATCGGCGGGCATCTATGGCCGTCGCCATGTTTGTTTCCTTTTCGATGCGCGCACCTGCTGATGACGTCATTTACACACTTCCGGTTCGTATCGTTTCCATTTAATGTCCAATTCTTATCATTCTCAACCATGGAATATTCATTCATTTAACAAATATATAATAGTGTATGATTTTGAGCCTGAAAATTCTGAAACTGAATTAGCCAAGATAGAAAGAAACTGCTTGTTATGCCACCATTAATTACAAAAGAATGCCGAGAATTGTAGCACATTTTAACCTTTTTTCTTGTTTAAGAGTAGTGAGGCCATTATATAGGTGTAAAATATTTTTTCCTGATCGACTTGGCAGATTTTTCGGCCAAAATGCGTTTACTTCCTATATACACGATGTCCTTAAATTGGAGGTAAACGTTTGAATTCAGCGATCTAGAGTCATTGCTGTATGCGGCATCTGAAGCGATCAAAATAACCACTTTTTCATTTTGTATTAACAAGTACCATTGACTTTTTTTTTTAAATGTAATACATAGTTCCCTGAAAATACATCTTTCTTGAATTTATTATTCAACAGTCGAATAATTCTTGTTTTCACTAAATTCACATAGTTATGTTTTTCTCCTGGTGCAAAAAGTTGTTGTTGTTACTTCCCAGTTTTATGTCCCTCCCGCCTCTGAACGAGGACATTATGGTGCGGACATACCAGCTTTCCATGGTGGAGGAAGACCCCAGGTGCCCCTCCGGGCAATTTTCAGGCTCGAGCGGGCACCTGGGTAGAACCACCGACGTTCCGCAAGCTAGCTGGTTAGCTTCCTCACATGAAAGATCTTAACCCTGGTAGGTCTCGAACTCACAGCGGTGAGGGGCAAGTGATTCTCAGTCGGAAACCTTAACCACTCGGCCACGGACGCCCCTCATTGTGGTGCAAAAAGAATAATTATACGATAATTATACTCGTATCGTTTGCGTAATAGTTACCCGACTTCAGGTGGTCCGCGCAATCAAAAGACACCAACATGCATACTAATCGGGAGGCGGAGTTTTCCCAGAAAAAAGTAGAGAAATTGATCGTCATTGGCTAATTTGCTTTACCGTAACGTTTTTGATCTGTAAATTCATTTGCGACCTGAAGACACAATAACTTTATGACACGACGAATTTGAATAAACGGATGTCGGCGAATTTAGAGCTTGTCAGATATTTGTCTGGGGTTGTAAACGGTTGGTGTTTCCCACAACAGTGCACATGGCTCGGGGGACATTGAGCTGTTTATTGAGTATGAAGCCATCCCGACAAAGATTAAAGGCATACCGGCAGATCAATCGTCCCATATAAGTTTGTCAAGAAATTAAGGCATACCGGTGTCATAATGTCTTGGGGAAGGCCCTGAATTGAATTAATGTATTTTTGAAAATTTAAGGGAACTTTGAAAGTCACCGAACCCTGACAAATATGAAAATGTTTCAGGCCCGGTTTGATTAAGCTTGTTAATGGTTATTAATTGAAATTCATATTAATCTACACGCCGCTAAGCCTGGGGTTGAGTGCAACTAACATTTACTGTAAAATTGTATATTTCTTTCTTAAATCTCATTATAAAATTTAATGTTGCACACTGAGTGGTACAAGTTTGAACACGCCCGTGTTATTGTTAATTGCCTCTAACTGATACGTTAATCTCACTAGCCAGCTTGCTCCGAAGAAGATCGGGTGACATATTAAAATGGTGTGAAAAAATTAATTGACATATTTAATTTGAGGAGACGTGAGGGGACAATAGTAAACTCAATGTTAATTTATACTAAAAGGAAAATTTCAAAGCGATCGTAGCGTATCACATTCTCATTTAACATATTGTCTTTTGAATCCTAGTGAGCGATGCAATTACTTGAGCAAAATGTAAGATAAGAAGGTAAAAACACTCAATACACTAAAACTGTAATGTGATTTTTTCCTATTTGTGCTCCTTTTGCAATATTTTCACGCATATAGCAATGTTTTCATATAAATAAATTTGCCTGCATTCATTTCTGCGTATATTCTTTATGAAACGGAAGTGTGTAAATGACGTCACACCTCGTTGTTTTATCTCTCGCGAGACAACGAGATGTCAATAATGGCCGCTCTCATGCTACGCTCGAAAAAACGATTATCAGTGTAATTAAAAGAAAGTTTTACAATTGTCGTATTCGTCGTCATCAATTGATTACGAAAATTGTATTATTCAAAATACATTTTATCATTTAAACAAAGGTTATAATCAGCCGAACGTATTCCTTTAATAGGTTATATTTACGCTACCAAATCGCTACCAAAATCATAGTCTGAGATCAAGATTTGTCCGCCGGCATATTAACTTTCTTATAGCTTTCGTGTGACTTTACTATAGTTGGGACGCCACAATATTTTATAATTCTTGACTTTGTCATGTCATGTATATATGTCATGTTTATTTCTATGTCTTGTTTGCTAATCAATTTTGTGGAAATAAAGAGAATATAATATATAACTCCGCAAAAAATTAATCTTGATATAAATGTTAGTACTTATACTAGTTATTTGCAATATTATAAAATTTGCAAAAGAACACTTGGGTGCAGAACTATTTTGTTGGGTATAGTTAAGATAATGTCATTTTTTACCTCTTAAACATTTTGCGGAGCATATAAGGTTGTTTTAATGATAATCGTCGTGCAAATATATTCTTAAGGTGTAATCGGTGCTAAAATATATTTATTAAGAATATCAGTTAATGAAAAGTCACCGAAAAGAAAGCACTCACTTCCTTTTGAAAAAGAGTACAGTTTTAAGTTTGTAACCCGTCTGATATACTATTGTTACACGTGAAAAAATCGCAAGATTAAAAATTACATACATCATTTATTTATTAAGTGGACACAACTCATTAAACTCATTAAAAATAAAATAAGGAGTTTGATAGTTAAGGAAGTGTCATTTTGTACAACCATAACATTTTGCGGCTTATATAAGGATATTATTGTGATAATTGCCGTACAAACAAAACACGCGAATATTCTTTAGGTGTAATCGGTGCTCAAAATGTATTCATTAAGAAAAGCTGTTAATGAAAAAAACTGCTATAAAGGAAATCATGAGGCTCATTCCTACCATGTTAAGTTTACTTGCTAAACACAACATCATCCCTTGATTATGTGTTTGCAACAGTATCAAGCATTAAACACAAAATATTGACTTGTACAATTTTAAATATTTAGAAAGCTTTTGATTTTGTTAAATAGTCCAAAATATTTGGATGAAGATAAATAGCTAATCATTTTGTTAGTTCCCGTGTCCCTCTAAACAGGAATTTTCCAAAAAATTATGAACAAGGGCATTATACTGTTATAGTAAATTAAAGTTAACCCTAGCTAGTCCGCCAAAAGACGTTAGTAGGTTAATTCAAACTAATTAAATAATTATATGTGATTAATCACCATATTCAGGCATTTTGAGTTTAGATTCTTATCGCAATTCAATTAATGCCGGTATTAAAAAGATGAACGAATCATTAATTATTAAAACTCCGCCCCACGAATCACATTATCGCATTACTGTGTTACTTATTTTCAATTGGTCGATGTTCATAAAGTGGCGTTTCTTTACCCGAGGCGCCGAACATATCGTTTGATAGTTCGAAAGTTAGTATTAGTATTTTTAAAACCAAAAGCAACACAAAGAGTGAAACCGATTCTTTTATCGATAGTTTCAAATTGCTAGACTACTAGACTCATTCATTATGTTATGTTATGTTATAAAAAAGACTTATTCGAAATTTATGGTGCGCTGAGAACAGTAGCATTTTTATGTTATGTTATGTTATAAAAAAGACTTATTTGAAATTTATGGTGCGCTGAGAACAGTAGCATTTTTACAACAACATGGATATTGGTAAAAAAAATAATGAAACGCGAGTATATTTCTTTTATATTTTTATTTAACCGTGATTGTGCACGTATTGTTTGATTTATAATAATTTCCATCATGATGTTAATCATGTTTTATTCACGCGTTAAGATCAACTAAATTATTGTTACATATGTCGTTATCTAACATTAAAAGATTAAACATAATAATTTATAAATAATTTCAGATAGCGCAGATATGGGAGAGATTACAAATAGTCTTAGAAAAAATGGATAGAAAACAAAAAGAAAATTATAGATTAAGGAGATAGGTCGAGTTTTAATAGGTAGAAGATATATGGAGTTATGGAAACGTGCCTTTAATGAGATATTCGCAATTCGGTTTCTCTCCGATCATTCAATTTCAGATGTGAAATGTTCTACATTTTAAAGGCAGAATTGATAATTGTCTACCGTACAGAATACGGTAGCCAAATGATGATTATCTGTTATAATTATACTATTACACGTTAACTTTAGCGGATCGGAAGCGTATGCTACCATGCTGAAAAACTGGTACCTAACACAAACATGACGATTTTTGGTTCTTTTGTAAAAGTACACGTACTCAAATTTAAAATTTCGTTATGTTTCATATTTTTGAACTTTATTGTTAATATCAGTTTGATACTTAGTTTAATAACTGATAATCTTTCATTCTTTGTAAGCGAGGGGATTTTACATACATACGTATATTTAACAGTGACCGCATATTAAGAAACAACTTAATTTTAAATACGAGTGAATGGTTACCATTCATTATTAAAGATCACCGAATTGCATTTAAAAAAATAAGTTTTTTTATCGGCCATTTACTTAGCAAGTGAAAATCGTATTTAATTGTTTTAAATAATAATCAATAATAAAGAATTGACACTTATAAGCTCCATATGTGCACATAATCTCTGAATTGTTTGAGACCACCATTTTTTAAGTTTTATTAGCATATGTACGTAAAATAAAAGGTATATGTAGCTCTGAATAGAGTTTTAATGTTGTGTTATATTCTTCGTGAAAACATTTATAATTCGTTAACGGATTATCTAATCTGCTGACTAAATTAAACTTATTTACATTTTTAAAATGATTTTAAAACGCACCAAAGGTAAACACCACAGGTCCAGTGTTAACTTATCAAGCGATAAGTGAAACTCCGCCTCCAAAATCGAGTACGCCTGCGTGAAAGTTACCTTTCTTAGGTCAGTTCAATGATAATACGCGCACAATAAAAATGTTGCCGAAAATCTCAAGATTAAAAGCCCGGACCACACCATAATGTCCTCGGTCAGAGGCGGGAGGGTCCATAAACTGGGAATAAACAACAACAACAATCAAGATTAAAAGCAAGATACCGAGCGAGACTGTGAAATAAAATGATATCAATGCACGGCCGAGGTAGAATATTGTTTTCTTCGCATCTCGCAAGATTATGTTACTTCTGGACCAAATTATTCAAATATACTAATTCGAAATTCATTTGATATTTTACGGAATCGTTTTCACAAAGAACATGTTTTATACATTTAACTTTTACATTTTATTTTTAACCTCGTAACCAATGTAACCATGTTACCATAGATTAACTGTGAAAATAATCTTATAAATTATCTTTCAAGATACCTTTCTGACCATGTGAAACCGCATGTAACCACTATTTTACCAGTGAAACTTGCCCGAAATAATTAGCCTTCATTTTTTCATCTTGTAACCAGTGTAACCAATGTAACCTTGTAACCACAACTTAACTGTGAAACAAATCTTATAACATATCTTTCAAGATACCTTTGTAACCATGTGTAACCGCATGTAACCACTATGTAAATAGTGAAACAAGCCCGAAATAATTAGCCTTCATTTTTTCACCTAGTAACCAGTGAAACCAATGTAACTATGTAACTACAACTTAACTGTGAAACAAATCTTATAAAATATCTTTCAAGATACCTTTGTAACCACGTGTAACCGCATGTAACCACTATGTTACCAGTGAAACTTGCCCGAAATAATTAGCCTTCATTTATTTTACCTTGTAACCAGTGTAACCACTGTAACCAAGTAACCACAACTTAACTGTGAAAATAATCTTATAAAATATCGTTCAAGATACCTTTGTAACCACATGTTACCGCATGTAACCATTATGTAACCAGTGAAACTAGCCCGAAATAATTAGCCTTCATTTTTTTTACCTTGTAACCAGTGTAACCACAACTTAACTCTGAAAACAATTGTACAAAATATTCTTTAACAAACCTATGTGACCACGCGTAACCGCATGTAACCACTATGTTACCAGTGAAACTAGCCCGAAATAATTAGCCTTCATTTTTGTTTACCTTGTAACTAACCAATGTAACCATGTAACCACAACTTAACTGTGAAAATCATCTTATAAAATATTCTTTAAGAAACCTTTGTAACCAAATGTAACCGCGTGTAACCATTATGTAACCAGTGAAACTAGCCCGAAATAGTTTGGGTTCAATTAATTTTCTGATATTCTCAATGTTTCTATGTAATCTAATATCATAGATGATAAAAACAGTTTTCAGTCGCTTATTAGGATAGTTTGGCAAGACTGGAAAAATGTTAAGTAACCATTGTAACCAACGCTCCTGTTAGGTTACAAAATTACAACGGTTCAATTTTTAAGACCAATTTCGTGCCCTATCTCCTTTTTTTTACACTGTCATGTACCTTACATTTGTTGGTGCTTAATACTTATGTCATAATAAATTTAATGGATACAGACATTGATGCATATTTCACTTTTTATTGAGTATCTTTAAAGGGTTGATTTTGAAAATGATTACTTTTTGTTTCGTCAAATATGGCGTGTGGAGCATATCAAAATTATATATAAAAAACTCTCTACAAAAAACATGTAATGAAAATAAAAATAACGTTTTCTCCAAATTTGTATAAACTGGCCGCCCCCACCCACCCATCCCCCAAAAAAGGGTCTACATTGGATAAACACTTTGTTTTTGTTTTGTGTCCCACAATTAGAATTATTGGCCATATATTTTTTTTTAACCACAAATATTATTCATGGAACATTTTTTTTTTCATTATTGTCCACAAATGATTTTTTGTTGTTCATAGTATATAGTTTTTTACCTCATAAATATTTTTGTTACCTCATAAATATATATTTAAGAACATATTAATTTTGCAATGTTTCACATGCCATAGTTAAAATATTAACATGTCTATTGCAACTCATAGGTTTTAGTTAATATTAATATTTCTTTGGGTGTCCCTATTCTATGAACCAAATACACTGGACCTCTGAACCATGGACAAAACTCCCTATTTTATGGGCCGAATTTTATTAACAATTGACTAATATATTAAATTTTAATAAATACATGGGAGATCTTTATTTAATTAAAGAATTAATTTTTTTTGTGATTGATTTTATATTTAAAAAAAAAGATACACCCCATAAAATGTTTAAAAAAGGTATTTGCATTTACTTTTATAAGCTTTTTTAATTAACATTACATTGAATGATAATTTTCTTAACTGTGTCTTAATTCAATGATCTCACTAAAAATCTAAATTATTTTACAGAATGAACTTAATTATTTGAAAAAGTTTTTAAATATAAATTATATTTTACTTAATGTTTAATTGATATGTATAGCTTTTTTCTGGATAAATATGATTATTTTTAACTTGTTAATTAAAGTGTTTACTTCTTTTTATCTATAATAATTACCCTGCTGAAAGAATATGAGAGTTTTCGTAGATGAGATAAAAATGTATCTGACCCTTTGAAATAATTTCAAAAAGACAGACATAACAATGAAAGATGTAAGATTTTAAGACAGAATTAATGTTAAAGTTGTTTGAAACCAACAATGTACTGGTTCTCAATTAACAGAAATCAGTAAATTATTTTGTAGATCAGTGTAGATCCTGATTAGCCTTCACATCTGTGCAGTGTGATCAGGATCAACACTTAGGCTATTAACTATTAGATTCATTATAGGTTTTTTTTTACCAAGACACAATTATAGATTCTGATTGGACTGGAATGGGATAAAAGCTGCATTTATGAAGATCAGGGTTAACAGCAGTTATTTTTTGTTTCATTAATAAAAACGAGTAACTATTTAGAAACTATTTTATTTAACATTGGCAATATTCATAATTGAACTATTGTGAATAAACTAACTACTGTTAATGCCTTGTCAGTGCACGTCACAGACAATAATTTCATATAGAAGTTGCTTTTTATATTTTTTGTATATAAGTAGCTTATGCTTTCTTTTTATATATTGTAACATTGAACAATCCATTTAGAAATGATGGTAAAACCAAATTGGAATGAAAATCATCAAAATACAAGTAAGCAATGTCACACTATCAATAATTTGTTTTAATTGTTGCCATTTAACCTTTTACTCTCGAAGATATGGCTTTTATTTCATGGCTGACCATGTTGATCCTGATCAGACAGCACATCTGTGCACTAAATTGCAATAACAGTTCTGAAATAAATCCTAGCAAATTATGATTCAACAATTTTTTGGGCCTTAGCTCCATATATCAGAATTTTATTATACTGCAAAGAAATTTCCTTGAATTTGATTGGATAATTTTCCGCTGATGTATATCCGTATTTACGGATCGGCCGTAGATATTAACTGCACGTGCTTTAATTTCCCCGTCTGGCCTCCCACTTTTTGTTGTCGTACGCCATTTTGTTTTGAATTTCAGTAAAAATGCATAATTTGACGCCGATCTTGTAAATTATAAAGCGGTATGCTTAGGGATTACTAATATTGTTACAAAAAATATTTCTGTTATGTTTTTAACGTTGAAAACGATCAGATTATTCTCAAATTTTGTAAATAAAAATCAAATGGATAGTCCATTCAATTTCTATAGAAGTGACGTCATGCAGGTAAATTAACGACGTCAGACATGTAATTATTGAGGTTCTCAGAGGGGAATTAAGCGTTTCGGCATTAAATAAGCGAAATATTAGAAAAATCGATGGTTTCTGATTAATTTTGTCTGAAAAAGTCTTTTCAGTATAATAAAACAATTATTTGGTTCCTTGAAAGTGTATGTGAGGATATATTACCGGTCTGAGTGTCATATTATCCCTCGCCTGCGGCTCGGGTAATATGACACCCAGACCGGCAATATATCCTCACATTCCCTGTCAAGAAACCAAATAACTATATAGTATCACTGGTGCGACCAGTGTTGATCCGTCTCATCAGGATCTACACTCTTCAGATTTGAATTATTAGACTATTTCAATAATAAGCAAACAATGCAGATCCTGATCAGATGGCATGGATGTGCTGACTAGGTCTGAATCCCCAAATCATTTATCATCGTATGTAAAAGATGCAAAGTACTATATGTCAAGAATCAAAATGACACAAATTATTTCTTTTGTTTAACTTATGCGATAACAAATGCCTTCAGACAAGGAATACAAGATTGGTGTAATAACTGAGAGTGTTACTGTATGATGCACAACACCTGTCACTTATTTTTCATTTGTTTTTATCTTAAAATAGAAACTGCTCCAATTAATCTTAAATTATTGTCAGATTACATGGACCATTAAATAAAGTCAAGATATGAAATAAAACATAATTGGTAAAAAGCGAAGATTAAAAAATGTCATGCTGAACGTTCTACAGGTAATAAGACAACTTTAGACTCTAGGTTTTGGCAAACTAGTTATGTTGTTACACATTGTAAATACTGTGAAATAAAGTTAACTAATATTAACTAATTAATTAAATTTATTCATGCAAAGTTTTCATTCATTGATAAGAACTTGTAAGTTTATCATATGTGATAAATTTTGGAGAGTTTCTTGCTAATCTGAAGCTATAAAGGGCACTTGTATATTAAGTTTCCTGTATATTTGCTCCAGTCTGATTAGCCTTGCCACTCTCCCTAATCCATGACACATAACAGTTGGGGTAGTTATTATAGGATTGGATTGGACGTAAAAAAGGATAAGAAACCAGTCAATAATAGTTAAATCTGTCTAATTATTGTCAACTCCTGCACATGCAATAAACTTTATTTTACATTATTTTTTAAAGGTGGACAAATTCTTATTTCTGTTTCATCAAAATTATAAGATCATTTTCATTTAGACAATAGAAAAAAAATCCTAGATTCTCATCCGAATTTTGGGGAAAAATGGGGCGGGTGGCCGGGTTTTATTTTTTATATATCATTATATATGTGTACCGCAAAGATAAATAAGCGTCTAGCCAACTATGAATAACCGATTCGCACTTAATTGTTTCGTACTGTGTTTGCGTACTCTACCAATTCATACTTGTAATGTAAATTTTGATGTACGCATTTTTTTTCAAAAAAAAAAATAAACATGGGGCATAGCGATTTTCGAGGGCCGGGCGAGGATGAGAATCTAGGAATTAATTTTCTATGTTAAAATACATTTTTAGAATTATGAATTAAACACATTATAAAAATATTATGTGGAAATATTGAATTTTATTTATCTTATAATTAAGTGATATGATAATTTCAGTGTCAAACATTGTTTTGCTATTAAGGGCCTTCCACACTCCTCCCAATTCTATTCATCGATAAAAAGAAAATTATCAAAATCTCAATAACGGCAAAATGCTGTTAAATGAAACTTAGCACAATTGTATGTTATTAATGTATCTTTATTTTACAGATGGTAAGACATATTAGAAAAGTAAAGAAAAATAGCAGGATCTAAAAATTCCCTCAACTTCTATTTACATAAATTCACAAAAACTAAACAACACAAAACATCATTTTAAATGCCCACATGAGTAATATGATACTGACAACAATTTATTGTGTCCTCATGATTTACTTATGTAAACTTTACGAGATGTTAGTAAAAGTGTGTTTGACCTTCAATTTCCTGGTCGCGGAAACGGATGACAATCACTGATTTCTCTTTTAATAGTTGAACGTTTTTTACAAAGTACACAACATTTTCTTGTCAGTATCATTGTGCTCACGAGGGAATTTAAAGTTATGTTCTGCATCGCATAGTTTTTGTGAATTTATGTAAATAGAATTCAATGAATTTTTAGGTCTAGCTTTGTTTCTTTTCTTTTCTAAGTTGTCTTACTGTATGCAAAATAAAGATACATTAGTAACCTTCATTTGTGCAAAGTTTCATTGAATTGCATTTTGTCATTACTGAGATTTGATGATTTTTATTTTATCGATGAATAGAATTGGGAGGAGTGTGGCGATGCCTTAAAGACTTATAATTTAAACACATGTTAAAATAAGGCCTAGCTTATTTTAATCTAAACCTTGATTAACCTTTTACTACATGGCATAAATAGCTGTTTTCCTATGTTGAAACAGATTAGCAAGCACATTCTGTGCTATCTGATTAGGATTAGCAAATTGTTCCCTTTGATTAATTAGGTTTTACCTGAACGAGCAGATCTGGATCAGACAGCATAAATGTGCTGGCTGGCTATATTAGGGGGTAATAATAGTTTCTTCAGTTATGATTAAACAATTCCAGAACTATAAAATATAACAATATACTATTTCTGAATATTCCACTATTCAAATAAATGAACTGATGAAGCTAACAACAAATGAACACAAACCGTTTTCAATGGGAATTGTTTCCACACAAGAATATTTGTTTTTGCCTTTTACTTCATAATCATTTTCTTCATATATGCAACCACTGCAGATCCAGATCATGTGCCATCCGATCTGGGTCTACACTTGTTGCTTCATGGTCAGAAGTAACGTTAGTACGACAAATCTTATAATAATAATGATAATAATCTTTAAAGTGTACTTATCACATATTTAAAAAATGCAGTAATGTAAGCTTTTATAGCCCCAGCCCTAAACTTAAGTAAGAATATACTATTGAAAAAATCATATTTGTCCATATAGACTCCAATATATAAACTCTGTAACAGAAAACACAAGTCCAATCAAATTCTTTCTTATAGACGGGATTTTAAATGATATTGTTAAATTATCGTTAACGAACTTTTAAGAAGCTATATACGCCTTTCCAATAAACAGTTTCGCAGTCCTGTACGAGTTACTTCCCGCGACCGAAAATCAATCCAAAACGAGGCTCTGCAGGATAGCTGAACGATCGGGCTAATGGCTTAAGCACATAATAGCTAACCTTATCCGCTATATTGCAGGTCTGCGTTCGTCGCCGGCGGTGAAAAAATAAGTTGCTGGTCTGTTATTCTAGCCAGACCTTTTATGTTTACTATTTGTTAGATATTTAGATTTTTAATGATATAAGAACATGTACCATTCTTGTTGATAGTAGGCAGTATGAAACGCAATTTGGACAAACATAAGCATTAATTTTACCAATTATGTACAACAATTTCTTCTTTATATCTTTTATATATTTTAATATATTGTACTGGTGTAAATGTTGCAAATTGCTAAGGCTAGTAATGCGCTATTATCCGGAAATCGTGATATGTCAACATCTGGTTACATGATCTGTAGACAAAAAAAAATTGAAAAAATACAATCTGAATTTGTTGATACTTACACATTTGAACAATAGAATTGTCCTAAAAAATTAAGGCGTTTATGGTCAACGTGTAAATAATTTGAATATTTAAAATGTTACGTATACTTCACAACCAAATATGATTGATTCTGTCTTGAAATAAAACAGGATCGGTAATCTAGTTGTTTGTTGTAGAAGTATCATTCGTAGAATAAAATCCAAGGATTTAGATGCCGGCTTCCAAAAAGATGAGAATATTTATATCACAATATGGTTGCATATCCAATTTAGATTTCTTAGGTTTGACAGATTGTAATTTTGGCATAAAAGCCCAAACTCTTAATTAAACATATATAACATGTTTTGACAAGATTTGTTTCTTATTGACGGCTTTTGTTTCTATACGTGTCATAATGTTGATTAAGAATCCATTTAAGTGCTAAATCAAATATATTTGATGGCACATCCAGTAGTTAAAGGACTCCGAAATACTTAAGAATTGGGAGGTGTAGATACCTTGCAAATAGAAATTACACGATCTCTATTGGTCAATGATATCTGCCCCTTTAAGTAATTGACAGATGACCCCGTGTGCGAGACAGTTTGACATGTTTATGGCATGCCGCCTTCAAAATCAATCGCCGCCGACATAATCACAACATGATGTCAGTAGTTGAATAGACACGCTAATCCGGAAACGAGACTCAATTAAGCCGTGAAGAGAACACTGCGACTGTCTGTTAGTTGAAGTCGTTTAGTGTCTAATGCGAGGAATAATGAATTGACACTTTTAGTCAGAAACCTGATTGTTTTATAAATTATTTTCAAAAATATCATGACGCTGATGTATTATTACTAATTAAAAGAGAGAATATATTTTTAAAAAAAGAATTTTATGATAAAAAAGAAAGTTGTAGGTACATATTCCCTATTACGTTATTACAGCGAGCAATCATTTATCCTGTAAAGCAGTCACGTGACTGGACAGGGGAGGTAACCAAATAAATTCATCGAATTATTGGAAAGGCGTATATAATCGAGGTTTATTACATGTGTTACTATAAATAGTAACAAAATTGTATGGTGTCCAAAACTTATTATCATGTGACCAGCCTCATTATCAAACCAAGGCCCAGGGCTTAAAAGTGATAATGTGATAATGGCCCTGCCATTTTTTTTGTCCGATTCCAATTATGTTTGTTCTACAGGCAATTGTTTTAGTAAGAAATTTAAAAAACAGTCAAAATAATGATCATTTGCACATGCGCTTATGAGCTTATTATTGCATAAATAAACACTTTTTTGTTTATTTTTTTTTAAAGAATTGACATCTTGTTGGCGTATGAATACATCAGTCAGTGAGACAATAGTTTTTAAAAAAAGTCGGCCATTTTGTTTAAACTGATTTTGCTTTTATGTGCAAAGAAAATGAAATATCTAAAGCATATGAGGTGTGTCTTTTTAGAATTTGAAACAAAAAAATTTGCAAAAACAATTGGGATCAGCCGACAAACCTGCTGTCATCATTGAACGGCTGGTTTTCTGATAGTAGGCTTCCAATGTGCAAATCCAGTTCTTGAACAAAAGCTTATTGCTGAATTTCCTTGTCCAAATATACACACAACTTCAAAAGAATATTCTTTGTTGTTGTTTTTGTTGTTTCCTTCTTCTCTTCAGTCAGTTGAAATTTAACACCAGCAACAAAGCCATTTTAGTTTTTATTTAGAAACCGAAATGGCCTAGACGCAGGCATTCAGATTATCAGGATCATCAAGCACGTAAATCCATCAGCACAGACTTAACAATAATTAAAACACACTTGAGTAATAAAATCCAAAAAGATTGTCCGAAATTGAATGCATTGACATGCCGGAAGGAATATTGATCTCGAAAAATGACGTCAGTGCTATAAAGGTTATAACGGCTCTAGTCCTATAACGGCTCCTGCTTCAAGTGGATTATAATAATTATAGACTCTCTCATAGTATAAATGTTTTTTTTTTCTCGGTTAGATGACCTGCAAAAAGAGAAGCATTAGTATGATATTATACAATTGTCTTACAGTGCCTCTATATTTAGGCGGTACTAAGAAATTAGCGAGCGCGAGGGGCTTTCTGAGGAAGTAGTTCCGTCACTGTCAAATTTAAATACATTTGCATAATAATATACTATATACGATAGACCAACTGGACATCAGAGAGTGGACGTACACATGTAATAAACAGGTAAATGAACAGGTTAGCAGTGCCTTTGAATGATAATGGCCCTGCCATGAGATAATGGCCCTCGGGCTAAAGCCCTCGGGCCATTATCAACATGACAGGGCCATTATCATTCAAAGGCACTGCTAACCTGTTCATTAACCTCTAAATATTTAGCTCCGATTTTTGACGAAGAGAACACTTCATGCATGATCCTGATTTCTGTGACGTTTCGGAAATCCTACTTTCGCTTTAAGTAATTTATTTTAGTAAATTAAAATTTTATTAGCCCGAAATAATGCTGCACAATTGTGCCTATAGTTCCAAATACATGCAATATTTCATACAAGAACGGGGTAAATTGAAGCAATGCCGCTTTGATGCTGTCTGTTAGGAGTATTTATTGAATACTGGTAAAAGCAATGCCTCAACTTCTGAGATCTATGTGGTGTTTTAAGGAAGTCTTCCGCTAAAAATTTCATACCTTCTAAAACTTGCTATATTTATGATGTATTTGAACATTTTAACAAATTTTTACTGTGTAATTTTAGCATTATCACAAGTTTTTTCTTCCCCGCCGTGTCTTTTTATGTATTGGAAAAAAATACAATGGTATATGATTTCAAAAAAGATTATCTCGAGGGCTCAACGCAACACTGTCGTAACTCACTTTTTCAAAAATGTTCAGGGGAAGAAAAAAACATTCTCCAATTCTTAAAACTGTTGATATGAATGATATTTTTATGAAAACTCATGACTAAATATTTAAGTTTTTAACAAATATTCTATGTTTTTATTTAATGTGAGATGTATAAATGATTTAGACAAAATTCTGACTAACGACAGTTTTCCACTTCAAAATGTATAAAATGTTGGATTAAACTTTGCGCAACAGTGTCGTAACTCAAAATTTTACAATGTTTTGTAACGATTTGCTTGATGAAAAGTGAATAAATACATGTATATGTAACATTTAAATACAAGAACATGTCTTAAAATCTCTATAACTGTATTGTAATGTAAGGAAAACCCTCAGAATTTGTTGCATTAGTGACAACTAGCAAAATCTATGCATCATTATGTCCTATTATATGAAACTAACAGTAAAGATTATGCTGTTATACCTAGGTATCTATGATTGACTGATAAATATGATAAATATGATTTTGTAGAATAAAATTTTTTTTTTGCTTGGGACAGGGGTGGGATGCAGGGGTTGATAGAGGGGGCATTTAAATTAATTATTCCATTGTAAAGTGCTTGATTGTCTGTTAGGAATTCCTTTATAGACTTTGTTTGATTACTACGAAGGAGTGGATAAATTGTGCACCAGTTAAGAACTTAAAAAAAACTGATAGTTACATCTCCATGAAATTTAGTTTATTTCAAATTTTGGCATCAACATGAATATCCCATTTTACAGTGCTATACAGCTCAGATCAGCAAACTGACATTTTTACATTTTTTAATAATGGTATGTTGTACTACTAATTTAATTGCCTGTCATGTGATCAAACAATTATAATAAGCAGGATTAATATTCTCCAATTGCCTGTCAAATTTCTGTTGCCAAAAGTCGAACCCATTG